>CATIWQ010106357.1:0-21706 GCA_949673415.1 Euphorbia schlechtendalii
TGAAATCTTTTATATGAAGTATAAAAATGAGTTAATCTATGGTGTTTAATGTGTAAAATTATTATGATAATAAGTGTAATTATACTCTTATCACACCCCCACACTTAACTTTTGCCTTGTCCTCAAGGTAAATTCAACATAAGTGTATAAATTAGTTATCCAAGTTCATACCTTATTTGGCGAAAGACTATTGTAGTGAGTATCACATTCCCACTTTGCATAAGATTCAAGTAGAAGTTTGAAATTTTCCACAAATTAGTAATTTGCAATTAATATAGACTAGTTGCATACCTTTGTTCATAATAGAGGTTCAACCGAATCGCATCTTCATTTAAGCGTTACATGCGTACTCAAATATTTCCTTCTCTTAAGCATGTATAAAGGACAAAGAAAGCACATTTGAATTATTTTCTCTCAAGGCATTTTTAGGTAGCCCAGGATGCTAAAACACTCTTAGTGGTTGCATTTTATGCTCCGTACCACTCTTCCATTTTTTCAATGGTTGCATTTTATGCTCCATACCACTCTCTCATTTTTTCTTTTAACCATATGTTTTTGAAGTACTTTATACTTTACACCCATTTTTCATGCTATGCTACTTTTTCTTTTTTCACTCATTGAATGGTTGCAGTTTCTGCTCCGTACCATTCCTCACCTTTTGCATAACTCATTGGTTATCCTTTCTTTCTTTTGATTTTTCTCTCTTAATACCCTCATCCTTTATTCATTAATTTGAAAGTATTATGGCTATAGTTTCCTAACACTTTAAACACACTCAATACTTATCAAACTTATTCGAGATTTGTATATAAAACTCATAGTAAGAATACTACTAGTTATTACTCCACTTAAACTTATCAGTAGCATTAAACTAAAACTATATAACTTATACTAATTCATGTTGCATTGAAATGTATATCAAAACCTACTTGGAATGTTGCTTTCGAATGTTACTCACCACTCATCCTTACCATATTGATAAATGTTGTGCTAAAACGCTTACACTTTCAGCCGTGTGGTATATTCGAAACTTTTAATACCTAACATTCACAATAAACTTGCACAAATGTTAGTATAGTATAGGTATGGATAATATATAAATAACACAAAATCAAGAAAAATTTTCAAATTCTTCGATTTTTAACTTATTTATTTTTTTTTTGATTTTTGGGATTTTACAATTAACCCCCCTCACTAAAGAACACAATGTCCTCATTGTGGAATACATTATCCAATTGAAAAATCTAAAAACAAACAACTAGCAACTATTCTAAAATTTTGAAAAAGAGAAATAAGGAACAGAGAAAACCCGTTTTATTGAGAAGGAGAATCCGGGGGACAAGGAGTAAAGTGACATAATTGTTTTCGAAAGAAGGATAGTAATTTTCAAAGCGTCTATTTATTACTTTTCTTAAGAATCTTCATGTCTCTTTTCATTACTCCAAGTTCCACTTTGCAATTTCTAATTTTTGTTGCATACTCGCCTTCCAATTTTTTGGAGCTCAACTTCTTCTACTTCAAGCATCAAAGCTTTTCATTGTTGATGGCTAACGGTTGGATTAGATGGTCTGATGGAAGAATCTTCATGAGCCAAGTTTAGCTTCTTGGTGCAGTTGGAGTTGGAGTAGAAAGAATATACACCATTGTTCTCTTGAAGAAGTCTGGCATTCTTTAAATAAGTCCCATCCATATAGCAAAAATACTCACTCAGTTGTTGGACATAGGGGAGTTCACCTCTTGCACCCAAGATGATAGCGGTGATAATTTCGGTTACTCCAATCTTATTCCTCATGCTTGTAGAATTCTTCATCATATCCCATATAATATCCACGAATTCCACTTTTCATTTCATTATAGCGCAAGAAAGAACAAACAAATCATTCTTTTGTACCTTGGTATTCTCTGCTCGACAAAATACCAAAGTTGAAATGTATTTGTGGAGAAGAAGAATGCACTCATCCTTAATAAGTTTATTAGGAGAATTTTTGGGAATGAAAACTCTTTTACTCGATAATTCAGCCCAAACTCGATTTGGTTGAAAAGAATCCATCATGCTTGATGAATTAACAATTTCAAATCTGAACCATTCACCCATCAACTCTCTTGTGACAGTGTAATGTCATCCTTGTTTACGAAATTCAATCATCCTCTTCCTTGCTTCTTCATCGTCGAATGTTACTAGACATTCGAGAATCCAATCTCAATTTTGTGGAAAACAAAAATCCACAAACTTTGTGAGTCCAAGAGCTAAAAAATAAACCTCCATCTCTCTACGGAGATTCAATGTTTCCAAGAAGACCAAATCTAGGAATATCATTCCTGTGATATCCAATTTGCTAAGCTTTTGAAAGCTTTTACCTTCTTCTCTTATCCTTAAAGTGAAAGGACAATCATACTCTTCTTGGTATGTTTAGCTTTCTCTTCTATTTGTAGATTTCTTCAAAGGCATCTTGATTGTTGAAGTGTAAAGGTTAAGAAGAAAAGGTTGAATGTTGAAGAGTTAAGATGATGAAATTTCAGAAATTTTGTAAGCTTTTTGAAGATTGTGGTGGCTAGGGTTCAACACAGACCTATTTATAGAGGTTTAAGAGGTCTTAATTGGTCATAATTAACAATATATCCATTTATGCTCAAAACTAGTCATTAATGGCGGTTTCAGCCATCTGTCGCGTGTCAGATCGCGATCTGTAATGCTTATAATTTTCCTGTGTCGCGATCGTGATCTTCCTCATAATAGAAATAAAAAGTTTTGATTCCCAATATTCACGAATATGAATTGAATGTCGCGGTCGCCATCTTCTTTAACTTTCAAATTGATACAGAACCAGTGTCAAAACTCCTACTGATCAAACCCTATTCTCGTTAGTATATGGGATAGAAGCAGTCTTACCAGTTGAAATGGAAGTAAGATCTCTTCGGGTAGCCCTTGAAGCAAGATTAAAGGAATCAGATTGAGCAAGAGCCAGATTCGAGCAACTGCATGTGATAGATGAATAATTTCTGAAAGCATTGGACCATTTGCACATGTATCAATAACGCATGGCTAGGGCATATAATAACCAGGTCAAATTTAGAAGCCAACCTTTGAAAGCGGGATACTTGGTTTTAAAGCAAATGAGACCATCAAACATGGATATTCGGGAGAAGTTTCACCCAAACTAAAAGGTCCTTACATCATGAAGAAGATTTTAAGCAAAGGAGCCGATAAGATCATGGATGTAAAACCCAAGTTAATAGTACTTCACAGTATTGAGTAGTTTTAGAAATATCAAGCTGACTAGGATAGTGAAATTAATTGAATACTAAGTAGACTCTTAATTAATAAAGCTAACTTGAGTTTATTTAAGGGAGAATAACTCAGTATTGCTAGATGATAAATTAAGTTATGAATTAGAGTAAAAAAAGCTGAGTCTATGCTAAGTATTACATAGTTTAGAATTACGTCACCTAGCTTGTGCTGAGTCTATGTTTTTATCTTTTTAAAAGCACGTTTTATGTGACACGTAGAGATGAAATCACACATGTTCTACTAACATTATCTGTGATGGAATGAAATATTCTTTTAGTTCTTTTCAGGGTAAAAGGTGCTGAAATTAAGAAAGATTCCTGTGGTCCTCACAAAGTCAAAAATGTCAGTAAGGTTGTCAGAGATTCCCCGCTACAATTCAAATAAAAGGAATTTCGGTTATGCACCATGTCTCAAGTGCCTCCGTGCATTCTGCCAATGTCAACAAGGTCATACAATGAGAAGACTCCACGTTGCAATATAGCGCGCCTCTCTCAGATCCAGATTGCTTAATGATAATGAGAATTTGTCAACGAAATTTTATCCCACCTCAACGTTTAAATTCCTATCTCTTAACGTCCTGGAATCTGTCTACAATGGGAAGATTTGAAAGATTAAAAGAAATGAGAAATTGAAGATCAAAGATCTCGTAAAGTTTGCAACGGTTACTTCTCAGAGCTTCAAAGTATAAATAAAAGACTAGAGCAGACATTCAAACTTGGTGAATCACCTTGAATTTCTTAAGAGATAAAATGCTGAGAAAATTACTCTAGAGTCCAAAGAAATTCCATCGCAAGCAATCAACCAACATTAAAAGTCTTATCTATTTGGAATAGAGAGAAACAGCTTAGATTAACATTGTAAGGATTCATCATTTCTATAAGTCGAATTCAGTTCGTAAATTTTTATATTGATCTGAGTGTTAGTTCGGGAAGTGTACCCAAACTGAGTTGAGTGGTAGTTAGAAAGGAATGTACTATTTGTAATTGTGTCTACCCGTTGTAAAGGCTTCTCCGCCTATTGAAGGAACGAATCACTAGTGAATTAAAGCTCGGAGATGGTATCCGGGGATTGGAGGTAGGCTAGGGGCTGAACGAGGATAAATCTCAGGTGTTGACGTTCTAACTCTAAGCATTTAGCTTTATCAGTGAATTGCTCATTCATCTCTCTCTTATTCGCATTCTTGCTTGTTATCTTATCTATGCTAGGTAGTCTTACTCAGCTAAAGATTGAAAACAAATTATGCCAGCAAAGCTGAGCAATTTATAAGTTTTTATATCGTACTCAGCACGCATATAAAAATTGAACTTGGCAAAAGATTTTTGAAAAACTAAAATGTAATCATGATAACGCATTCACCCCCCTCTACTATTGTTTATAGCCTGTTTATGGACAAACAAGTGGTATCAGAGCGGTTGCTCAACTTTTAGACTAATAGTCTTTGAGTAAGATCCATAAATGGCTTACAACAACTATAGTTTCGGTTCTAGTCAGGCAATTATATTTAGAAAGGGAATGTTTGTTACAAGACCACCTCTCTTTGATGGTAATCATTATACTTTCTATAAAAATAGAATGAAAAATTTCATCCAGTTACAAAGCATGCAGGCTTGGCTAGCAATTGAGCTTGGTCCCAGAGTTTCCACTATTGTGAGAAACGAAGTGAGTGTGCCAGTCAATCTAGAGGACTACGATAATGCTGACCTGAGGCTTCTCAAAGAAAATGCCGCAGTGATTAATTACTTACACTGTACGTTAGATCTTACTAAGTTCAACAGGGTCTTAGGATGTGAAATAGCATAGGAAATCTAGAAGAAGCTAGAGATTACCTATGAGGGGACCGATAAGGTCAAAGAGTCAAAGATCAACCTCATGCTGAGAGAGTATGAGATGTTCTTGATAGATGTCAGCGAGGGTATTCAGAGCATGAATACCAGGTTCATTAACATTGTTAATGAACTAAAGAGAATTGGAAAGGAGTTTAGTGAGGAGCTCGTGAAGAAGATTCTCTGCACTCTTATAGTAGAGTGGGATTCTAAGAAGAGCACTATTAAGGAGGCTCACGATCTTAAGACCTGCAACTATGGTGAGCTGATAGGCACCTTGCTAACTCATGAGATGTCTCTGAGGAAATACTCAGATGACTCTAAGAGGAGTCGGGGTAAGGATGGTAAAGCCATTGTCCTTAAAGCAGATTCATTTGATGATTCCACTAGCTACGACTCTGATGAGCAAATGGCCCTTCAGACTAGGCATTTCAAACGCTTCATTAAGAAGGACTGGAAATTCAACAGCAAGGAGAAGTTTCCCGCTAAAAGCAAGTCAACTCAGCGCCGACGTGGAGCTGAGGAAGGATCAAAGAAGGAGCACAACAAAGATATTAAGTGCTTCGGGTGTGGAGAGAAAGGCCACATCTAGTCAAGCTATCCAAAGGTGAAGAAGGACAGGTTCAAGAAAAGGTTCTCCAAGAAAAATTAGGCACTTATTGCCACTTTGGAGCGACTTAGAAGAATCTTCATCATCTTATGAAGAAGCTATTGACTCGGCCAACCTCAGCTTGATGGCTATAGAGAATAGAGGTGAAGGCTCAGCATCTACCTCCAGTAGAGATCATACCGTTGTCAACTTTAAAGCTGAGTGTGATAAAGGAAAAGCTCCTCAAACTGAGGTACATTTTGAACTTCCTTTGTCAATTGAAGAATTCGCCAAGGCTCTCTTTGATATCATGAAACTAACTAATAAGTCAATGAAAAACATCAAAGAGATAGTGAGGAGAAGTGATGATTTGTAAGATTCTAATGCTTCCTTATTGCTTGATATCCACTTTCTTCAAGAAAAAGCTGAGTATTAAGAATGTTCTATCAGCAAGCTCACTAAGCAATTAGATGAGTCAACTGCTGAGATAACGGCTTTAAAGAAGAAAGAGGTTCCTCCTCCAGCCAACAATCAAACTCACAATTCTCAAAAATTCCTCTAAATAGAAGAAAGCGAGCTAGCTCAAACCAAAAATGGTGTGCGGTTTTTTATAGGAAAGCTGGACATTCCATAGTTCTTTATCGATATAAAAATTGTTATTATGATGAGTATGATTGGTCAAACCTAAGCACTGTTAACGAAGGAGGACCTAGCTCGAAAGTATGGGTACCTAAGAAAATGTGATTGTTTTGCAGGTGAGCCTTAGATCTGCTGATGACTCTCAAATATTGTATTTGGATAGCAGATGCTCAAGGAATATGATGGTTGATGAAAGCAAGTTCATCTCATTAGAGGGTAAAAGAAATGGAAGTGTCAGTTTTGGAGATAACCAGAAAGGCAAGATTTTAGGCTGTGGCACTGTTGGAGTCTCTCCTTCAATCGAAGAGGTTTCTCTGGTCAAAGGTCTGAAGTTCAATCTGCTTAGCTTAGCCCAGCTCTGCGACAAAGTCAGGAAGGTTATATTTGACTCGGCAGGATGCTTAGTAATTAACTGTAAGACTGACTAAACTATACTCTTTGCTCCCAGGATCAATAATGTTTACATGATTGATTTATCCCCTGGCATCACTAATGCTTGTCTTGTATCTAAGGATGATAATTCGTGGTTTTGGCATAGAAGGTTGGGTCATATTAATATGAACATTCTATCCAAACTAGCCAAAAAGCAATTAGATGTGGGTTTACCTATTATAAGCTTTGAGATGGATAAACTATGCTCTGCTTGTCAACTTGGTAAGCAAGTTAAGAAATCATTTAGATCAATAGATCACGTAGTAACTAAGTGACCTTTAAAGTTACTCCACATTTATCTTTTCAGCCCAGTTCAACTTATGAGCTTGGGTATTAAGAGGCACTCATTGGTGGTAGCAGATAACTTCATGAGATTCACATGGGTAGTCTTGCTGAGTAGCAAAGATGAGACTTATGAATCTTTGGAAAAGCTTGGTAAACGGATAATGAATGAAACTGGAGATAAAATCTATTGAATCCGAAGTGATCATGGACGTGAATTTGAGAATTTCCATTTCAAAGAATTCTATTCAGCTCATGGAATTAACCACAACTTCTCTTCTCCTCATACGCCTCAACAAAACTGGGTTGTAGAAAGGAAGAATAAAACAATAGTTGAGATGGCTCAATCCATACTGAGTGATAACAATCTACCGAAGTACTTTGGGGGAGAAGCTGCTAACACAACTTGTTATGTCTTGAATCAGGTTTTAATTTGCCAAATTCTTGAGAAAACACCCTATGAGCTTTGGCGAGGGCGCAAGCCTAAGATTGGTTATCTCAGATCTTTTGGGTGTAAGTGCTATATTCTTAACACCAAAGAGCAGTTAGGAAAGTTTGATCCTAAGTTTGATGAAGGTATCTTTTTAAGATACTCAACTAACAGTAGGGCATGCAGAATATAAGTTAAGCGTACAGGCCTTTTAGAGGAGTCTATGCATGTAGATTTCAATGAAACTAACATTGCAAAAAGATAACCCTCTAATGAAGATGACGGAGTTCCTCAATTTTCAAATAAACTCAGTGTGCTACAAGCTGTGCTACCCAACTCAGCACAGGAGTCCCTAGCTGAGGAAGCCAAAGATGATGATGAAGATCTTTCTATCAACTTCAATGACTCCACCTCATCATCCAGTTATCGATCCTAGAGTAGTTGACCCAAGTCTTCCAAAAGAGATAAGAGTTCATCGTAACCATCTGTTACACAACGTAGTTGATGATGTTCATAATCCTATGATGATGTGAGGCCAACTCAGTCGGATGATGAGTCATCCAACCTTCATTTCATTGATTAAACCCAAGAAGTTTGAAGATGTAGAAGGAGATGATTATTAGATGATCACAATGCAAGAGGAATTAGATCAGTTCAAGCAAAATGATGTTTGGGATCTAGTTCCTAAGCCTAAAGGAAAATCAATTATTGGCACCAAATGGGTTTTAAAGAATAAGCTAGATGAAGATGGTATTGTTGCCAGGAACAAGGCTACAATCAGCAAGAAGGAATCAATTTGATGAAACTTATGCTCCAGTAGCCAGGCTCGAAGCCATTCGAATCCTTTGTGCTTTCATATCTCATATGAACTTCAAATTGTTTCAAATGGATGTAAAACATGGATTCATTCAAGAGGAAGTCTATGTTCGCCAACCTCCAAGCTTTGAAGATGTAAAGAATCCTAAGCATGTCTTCAAACTGAAGAAAGCTCTTTATGGATTGAAGCAGGCTCCAAGAGCTTGGTATGAGAGGATGACCAATTTCTTGATTAGCAAAGGCTATGAAAGAGGGAAAGTAGATACAACTTTGTTTATCAGGAAAAGGAAAGAAGATCTGTTGTTAGTCCAAATATAAATTGATGATATTATATTTGGAGCAACTGATGAGAATCTGTGCAAGGAATTCAGCAAGCAAATGAAGAGCGAGTTCGAAATGTCTATGATGGGAGAACTCTATTTCTTTCTTGGTCTTCAAATCAAGCAAACTGAAAATGGAATTTTCATCAGCTAATCCAAGTATGCAAGAGAAGTCTTGAAGAAATTTAATAAGGAACATTTAAAGCCAATGTCCACTCCTATGGCTACAGATACTATCCTGAGTAAAGATGAAGCTGTTAAACTAGTATATAGCAAGTTCTATAGAGTAATTATCAGTTCTCTTCTCTATCTCACTACTAGTAGGCCAGACATATAGTATGATGTATTCTATTATGCTCGTTATCAAGCTGATACTAGAGAATCTCATCTAGCAGCTATGAATAGGATTCTCAGGTACTTACAAAGCTCAATTGAAGTAGGTCTATGGTATCCTAGTAGTTCGGATTTCACTCCTAGGGGATTCACAGATGCTGATTATAGAAGAGACAAACAGACAAGAAAAGTACAACAGGAGGATGTCATTTCCTTGGAGAGTGTCATTTCTCTTGGTATAGTAAGAAGCAAACTTTCATCACGGTGAGTATAGCTGAAGCTGAGTACATGGCAGTAGGAAGTTGAGTAGCACAACTACTTTGGATAAAGCAGCAATCGAAAGATTATGGTATCAAGTCTAATTATCCCGAAGTTATGCGTGATAATAAGAGTGTAATTGATTTATACAAGAATCCAGTTCAGTGTGGGAAAATGAAGCATGTCAAAATTAGGCATCACTTCATTAGAGATTGTTCGCAAGGTTTCGACTCTAATAACTCCTAGGAATTTTTTTATTTAATAATGAAGCCAAAAACCTTGTCTCCCACCTTCCTACCGATAAGATATAAGTTCAAAATACGAACAGGTGACCACTACAAGTATACAGTTACGATGTAGTTTTAAAAGATATAGATCCCACAGGGAAGGACTAGCTATAAAGATCAACAAGAAAAACGGAATAAAGAAAATAAAATATTTTTGGATTTTGGATTGGAGGATTAGAATGAAGAATGGATAGATATATTTATGGAAGACTAGAGATTCTAATTATATAGATTTTTCCTACGAAGTAAGTATAGCAAAGAAAACATACAAGTTCAACAAAGTTATTACGTTCACTAGACTAATTTAAAATAATTGGTTCTAGACACTCAGATGTTCAATGATTTACCACAGAGCAACACATGAAATAATTTTTCTAAATCTAGTGCAAACGAATTAAGATGATCATATAAACCTGGATAACAATATTACTATGCTTAGTACAGGTCACTCTCACATAGTAACATATGGCAAGTTACCATTCCAAAAATGTTGGCTTACTAAATAGCGTTAAAATCAAAGATCCAGTGATTATACATAATCTCGTTAACCCCGTAACTGCTCTTAAAGTTAACCCAAAGGCATATAACTTGATTAATATAAAAGACTCAACATGAAATACTCATAATGACACATAGACATATCATAAACTTCAAAATAGAAAGTATAAGTAGAAAGCAAAGCAAAGTTGTAAGGTATGCAAGTGAAAGCTAAAGTTGATCAAACCGTATCCATTCTTTAACGGGAGTCGTCAATTCCTCGCAATTCCTGCGTCTACTTTGAATTCATTCTCCGACCTTACAGAACCTTCTCTAGGATGCTATTCTTTGTGAATATCGAACAAAAGAATGTTAAAGAATGAAAACTTTTATTGATAAGTTATTTGCAAGTACACTTATACAATAATCGCTAGAATATGTAGAGAAATCTAGTGATCGAAACAAGGATTCAAATCACTTAAACATTTTCTTGCTAACACTTATGAACGTAGCGAAAACTAAATAATTTCACTCTCTATCTACACACACACTATATCTCTCATTTTTTCTAATTCCAATGCCACACCATGCATGAAATTTGTAAGGTTTGGAGCCCTATTTATAGAGTTTGAAGGGTTGCGTCTATCCAAACGAAGATTTGTATCCAATGGCGAAAGATTTCATCACTTCATTGTGATTGGTTGAGAAGCTTTAATCTTATCCACAATGGATAAGCATCTATTCATGATTGGTTGACTTCTGATAAGTGTCCTTTCATTGGTAGTTGATGGCGATTGATGGCGGTTGATCATTCTTATCTGGCGGTTGGCAGTTAAAAAGATTTGACAAAAAAAGGGTCCAAGTCACGACCATAATTTACAAGTCATGACTGTAAATCTTTGTTTGACAATTTTCTACTTTTGAAGTGTGGCAAGCCTATGAGCACGGGATTTTATACCAGCTCGCACGTTCAATGATGATGGCTTTCGGGATATTTATCCTCAAATCACACTTTTTTCGACCATCCGACGACCTTAAAATGGGAGTCTTCCTCGTCGTTGAATTTAAAAGGACTTGAATTCAGAAATTGATTAAAAAATATAAAAATATAGATTAAATTTTGAAAACATCATAAAAAATCAGATCCAGAGCCTGCCTAGCCAAAAAGCCTGGCGAACCTCGCTAGACATTGGTTAGGCTCGCCAAGTAGTCTGGTTAACTCGCTAGACTCTAACGAGTTTGCCAAACCTTTTGGTGAGGCTTGCCATGCCAAACTGTCTGGCGAGCACGCCGGCTAGTTTAGCGAGATCCCCAAACTATTTGGCGACCCCACCAAACTTTTTTGCTTTTTTTTTTATTTTCTGGGTTTTTTCTATAAATAGTTGGACTTTTTTGGATTGAAGGGGGCTCAAAATTTGAGAGAAAAATTCTCTTTCTCAGATAAAAAAAACACAGAAAAATACTTTCTTTTCTTCTTACATTTTCTTGGATCTAAAACACTTTTGTGTTCCAAACTTCTTCATCTTAAAATCAAATTTTTTCATCTATTTTTCTAAAAATATCATCATATATTATCGGGTCTAAAACAAATTTAGTACCCGAGTCTGATTATCATTTGGATAAATAAACATGTATTGTCCAATTAAACCATAATAACTACAAAATGAACGAGGAACACTCTCGGGGATCGAACAGATACGTCGATGTGGATTCATACCGCAAGGGTAAGCCTCTGAGTTCCTAGAACTACGAATTCCATGCTCATCTTCTGCTTCATCTCGTTCTGATCTTTATGTGTGGAATTAGGAATTATTTTTATTCCTAATTATTGTAAATAATGTTGTAATTCTCTTCTTCATCTTTTATTTCTTTTTAATTTTTATGTTAGAATACCCGAGCGAAGGGTAAAAATTATTCCCGGATAACAGACCTCACCTTTTTCCATATGGTCATTTTCACTAATAAAATTGATCAACATACGTGTAAATAAAAATGAACTATTTTTATTTAAAATAACAAATTTAAAATATTCGATGTTTTAATTAGGCCACACGGGGCTCGCTAAAATCAAATCGAATATATGTGATATCACCTGTGCTAACCTTTGTGGATGCAGGTTAAATATATGTTTAGGATTTTATTTTTCCTTCGTGTATCGCAATTACATATTTTTGAGGAAATGTAATTAATAGGTTAGCGGGTGGTTGCATCCCCCTATTTTTGGAAGCCTTGTAATTTTTACTTTCTGCATTTATTTACTGCCTTGTGAATGGTTTATTATTCGGCTTTGTGAATGGTTTATTATTTTGCAATACATGAATCATGCAGATAAAGTCTAAAAATGACCTAAGTGTGAATATGCACAATTAAGAAAATATGGTTTTCTGTTGATGTAATATAATGTGATCACGTAAGAAATGAGTAACTTATCCCGGACCCGAATCTCTATGTCTTAGTGGGCCGTCACTCGGATGTTAAGCCTTACAGGACTCTAATTCATGGAAGAGCTAATCCAGGTGGCGACTCCACACTAAGAGACAGCGGATTCAGGTTTGAACTAATCTTAAAACGTTTTCATCCTTTCTCTTTCAACCTTTTTCCCGAGCTTCGACCCGATGCTTTTCTTTCTTTTTAAACACCCCAGTGGACCGCGCATCTCATTTCATATGCTCTCGGTCCACTACTCCATGTCATCCACTCACAGTGCCGACTCCACTGGGAATTTTTTCTAAAAGCTTGTTTTTTAAAGGTTTTATATTTTGGATAAGTGCCGAAAATTATTGATCACATTATTCCGTTTTCTCTTAATTATGACATATTCAATGCATTCCATAGAAGGGATAAGCCAATAAGTCTAAGGTATCCTTATTACTTGAGTGCGTGGAGCACTTGTTACCATATCGCATGTGCCTCCCTCGTTAGAGGCTTGGAGTGTAATTTAGTGTAATAAGAACCTTCTACATATACAACCCATTTACAAACCTCATGTAAATAAACCATATGCATTTTTCCTAGGGTGTTACCCAACACACGATCATGCATTATATTTTCTTGCAGGTGCGCTCCTTAGTATCTTCATGGTACTAAGATGAACACAACTTAGGATAGAGACTAGCCAAAACCCTACACGCGGGGTTTTATGGTTGGAAGTTTGGACGTTGCATGATATGTCCTATGTGTATACTACTTTCAATTTGTCACTGAACAAATGTCATACTAACCACAAATTTTTTTGCAGACACTTGAATGCACACACTCATGATATTAAATGTACATCACATACACTTAGGCACAGTTGAATCTATAAATAGTGTCACCCTAGGACAACATAAAACCACTTAGGAATATCACTTACCCCTTTTAAAAGAGATGTCCACTTGATATCCCACTATTAGCCTGTACATGGAAAACATACCTTCCTTTTACTATGTGATGTCCACTTGACGTCTGACACTTAGCCTACAAGGGGCAATAACATTTCCACCACATTACCCATGAGATGTCCACTCAACATCCAACTCACAGCCCTTACGGGGCAATTATACACACCAAAAGACCAAAGGGGGCAAATACCTACCCAAAACCATTTTTCCCACATTAGAGGATATCCCAGTTGATGTCCTAACCTAAGCCCACACGGGTTGAACTTACTTCAAAAAGTCTTGTCTTACCAAATCTTCAAGGGTATACGCTTCATACCCGAATCATTCTCCCACACAAGGCAATAATTCACTTATCACACATGCCCTCAAATAGTGATGACCACATAGGTATTCAAAACCCAACCCTAATAGGGAAAAATAACAAAATCATTCCTTAGATAGCCACATATGGCAGTTGTCTTCATTTCATTAGGGTACGTCACAATTTGACCTCCTCATATGAATAAATGTCAAACCATTAACCCATTACCACACAGTAACTTAGTCACCACACTTACATCACTCACGTTATAAGACATTGTACAAATCTCAAGTCTAACCCCCGTTGTTGGATTTTCATGTCCACCTATTTTCATCTTTACCAAATGACTAACAAGTTTATTTCAAATGGACTGACATACATGTTATTTCACATCATGGCATGCTAAACCCTTGTGAATGCAGCCATAACATTAAACATCTCACGCATTTCTCGCATTACGAACCATGTCACAGATCTTACATGCATATTCTAATCTTCTTCTTATTTATCTTAGCTTGCAAGAGGCCTGCTCGCCGCCTAGTCCGCGTTTCCCCAATTGTGGCCAATCTGAAGGGGTTTCTGTACACTAACTCAAGTGAGGACTTGGGTTCACACTCAAATTTGGTTCAACGCACATCTGTCATGGCTAATCCACGAGAAGAAGGTGTGGGAGAGGATCACCCTATCCTTACGGGATAACATTCTCAGCAGTCATAGGTGAGCACCGAGATTGCAGCTACCTTAAAGGCCTTTGTAAATAGAGAACAGCTAGCATCGCTCATTCACCAGCACGTCAGGAGGGCCCAGAATGCAGTGTCCAACCTGGAAATGGCCCTTAACAATGTTAATCTGACAGGGGACCTCCTACTTCACGCACAATTCCCCCAACTACCTTTTATCAGTTCGGGGCAGGACAAAGACAGTTGAACAAAAATCCATTCTTCCCTGGACAAACTATCTAGTCGGCATTCGCACCAAAGCCTTTCTGCCAAGGAATGACCCAACACACTATTCCTAATTGGAGTACGTCGGTGGCCTCACAGTTCCAGGTACCTCAACTACCCGATTTTAAGGCATTTCCCCAGGGGCAAGAATGTGTCATGAGTTGGTAGTGAAGTTGCTGCTACCCAAAACTGGCTCGTTGACTAGCTGCACTTATTTTCGAGCATTGTGTGATCTACCATATGGTAGAGGGTAAGAAACTAAATTGGCTTGTGATGATTCTTCATCACTTGATAAAAGTTACTACTGTCTATCACTATGGTTACCTCATAACTAAGATTATGAGGGTAGTGAAAGTCAACATGGGCGAGTTTCTGGGGGAGTCCGGTAACTCAATTTTACCAGTGAGAAGAACACTCGAAATATCTCACTTCAGCAAACTAGCTTACAATCAGGTCCATGCTAGGTACACTAAGGCACAACTGATGAGAAAGCAGAAGTGCGAACCGATAGTATTGCCTGAAGACATCAGCAACGAGGATGAGGATCAGTTCATGGTGGACTTTGAGGAGGATACAAACTCTGATGAAGTTCCCATTTCCAGCATACTAGAGAAGATCCCTATCTCCTCCTCCGCAGCTCAGAAAGCTGCTTCCTCTAAGGCTAAGGGGAAGAGTCCAGCCGAGATAAATTAAGCTCCTATTCATCATCAAAGGAAGATGCAAGCCAAATCCCACACATAAAGGGAGGTAGAGGCTAATTTATCAGCTGAACAGCAAGCTAAGGATAAGGAGATAGAGACTGAAGCCAATGAGTCCCTACGCCAAAGGAAGTGCAAGATGGTCTTCTCAAAAAGATACTAAGGAGCAGGGTGAGGCCAAGAAGTCGAAGGAAGATGACCAGGATGTATCCAACGCTACTGAGAATATTCAAGTTGTATTTACCAAGATTAAGGGCACTCAGCGTAAGCGTTCTGCTACCACAAGGCCTCTACCGAAAAAGGTACAGGTTGTAAGTAGTGAGGACGATGCTGGAGAAACCTTCATCCAGATCTCTGAGGAGTCTTTTTCTCAACATGAGCAACCTCAGGCTGATCCATCCTTGGATCAAACAGCCAACCCAGAGGTTCCTCAAAAACCTACCCCTCCTTCTCCTGTAAATCCTTTCAACCCTTCTATTGTAAATTCTTCACCTTCTAATTCTAATTCTGTACATTCCCCAATTCATATTTCTTCACCTGTTAATACCCAAGATTCTTTTCTTTCACCTCCACTATCTCTTATACATTCTAGAGCCATTGTACCTTCTTTTCCACTCAAACAAAATTTCTCAACTGTACATGTCTCTCAACCTACCTCTTCTTCAAACCCATCCACAACCTCCTTAACCCCTTTGGTTAGGGAAGTTCCTAATGCTGAGAACTCCGATCAGCAGGAAAAAGCAAGTGGCCAGAATGCTGAGGAAAATTTGACAAACAGTGACACACCTAAACCTAACAGCAAGCCAGCAATGGCTGATACATCTTTCCTGGTACAGATCCCTAAGTTAGTTAGAAAGTAATTTCTTGTGCTCAAGACTGATGCTGAGTTAGATGGAGTAGTAGGCAAAATGCTACTTACTCAAGAATTGACGGACTTATCATCCAGGCCTAAAGCGAATTTACCTGAATTTGAACAGCACACAAGTGTACCTAGAGACTCTATACTTCAAGGAGTTTGAGAGAATCCATGGAAGCTTGTTGTTTATTAGAAATTATTTATCCCCATGTCTACTATGATAGCATATGCTATCGTAGGAAAGATAAAGGGTAGTGTAGATGCTACTACTGAGTAGTTGAGTCTCTTGAGTACCAATATGGCTACTTAAGTGATACGGATCCATGAGCTTGGTAAGGAGTAGGCTTAAATAAAGAGGCTAACCGATCACAAGATCGAGGAAATCTCGAAGGAGGTAGCATCTACAAAGGATGTGAGCCAAAGTATATAGTAGCTGGTGGAATCCGAGTCCCGGTTCTTGCTTTTGCATGATAATAAGCAGGATGAAGTCCTCAAGCTCCTCAAGGATATCTCTAAGAAGCTGGACAAGGCCCCTATCATTTATCTTGATCCTCTCCATAGCAAGATGGATACCATTCAGCGATAGGTCAGTGATCACATCACGGAGAAAGTCTCTTCTTCACAGAAGTTTCTAGTATCCGCGATGGGAAAGATATTTCCAAACATGCCTATGCCAAGTGCTCCTCCTATAGAATCCCTATGCCTTGAGACTGGAATGTCAATCCACAAAAAGCTGAAAGTCGTTAAAACTAAGGTGGAAGATCTGATGAAGAAGGTGGACACGCTACTTAGAATGGGAGAGCTGGATGGAAAAGACTTAGATTAAGCTTCCAAGAGTATCGAATCCTTTGGTCCCAAGCTTCTTGACATTGAGGCTCAACTGAAGATTGCACTAACAGCAACTGACTTCTCTGGTCTACTTCAATGTTTTCAACAGTTTGCCAGTCAAGGTTTCGATGAGATAGCTCATCTCTTGTGCTGCCATCATCTTCTTCTCAACGAGCTACATGACTAAGACTTCCTCTGAACAAAAGGCAAGGATCAATTGGAGTAAGACATTTCCCCAGTGATTATTGGTCATCAAGAGAGCTTCCAAGCTGCACTCGATACCTTTAATGTCTATCATGATGAAATTATTCAAGGTCAGATAGCAAAGGGGGAGAAGGTAGATGAAGATGCGCTCAAAATGGCAAATCTTAACAAGGTATCTCTTCTGAGGCATGCTCATCTGATGCATCCATCCAACAAGAACAAGACTGCAGGATCTTTCTCTATCAAGCATAAAAAGTAGATTAGGCCATGATCTAATAGATGTAGAACTTGTAATAAGACTTATGTAATCTTAGCTCAGGACATGTTTTATGCACTAACTAAGTCATGTTTTTGAATCTAATATAAATAAAATTTCTACCTCAAGTTAAAATCTTCTTAACTTTTCTATGCTGAGTATGTTTTTTGCAGTGCATCTAACAATGTGATACAGAAAAACATACAAGAGACCAAACCTTTGAAGATGAGCTAAAGTAAGATCAAGTCCCAAATCAAGAGGATATCCTCTAAGTATGGGGAGTTGAGCCACTTGTAGAAGACTCACTCAGTATGGGAGAGCTTAAGTTGACTAAGGGAAGTCACTCAGCATAAGGGAGTTCTTGCATCGCTTTCAGGTATTTTGTAATCTCTAAACAATTTATTTAATTAATTTCTTCTACTAACTAGTTTACTATCTATCCAAAATGGGGGATATTATATAACCCAAGTTAAAAGTACTTCACAGTACTGAGTAGTTTTGGAAATAACAAGCTAACTAGGATAGTGAAATTAATTGAATACTAAGTAGACTCTTAATTAGTAAAGCTAACTTGAGTTTATTCAAGGGAGAATAACTCAGTATTGCTGGATGATTAATTGAGTTATGACATAAAAAAAGAAAAGCTGAGTCTATGTGGAGAATTACATAGTTCAGAATTACGTTACTAAGCTCGTGCTGAGTCTCTATTCTTATCTATTTAAAAGCACATTTTATTTTATACGTAGAGATATAATGACACATGTGCTACTAATGTTATCTATGATGGAATAGAATATTCTTTTAGTTCTTTTTAGGATAAAAGGTGCTAAAATTAAGAAAGATTCTTGTGGTCCTCACAATGTTAAAAATGTCAGTACGGCTATCAGAGATTCCCCCCTACAGTCCAAGTAAAAGGAATTTATATTATACACCGCATCTCAAGTGCCTCCGCACGATTATGCCAACGTCAGCAAGGTCATCCAATTAGAAGACTCCATGTTGCAATATAGCGCGCCTCTCTCAGATCCAGATTGCTTGAAGATAAACGGGAAGTTGTTAACAAAATTTTATCCTGACTCAACGTTCAAATTCATATCTCTAAATGTCCTGGAATCTTTTTCCAACAGGAAGATTCGAAAGATTAAAAGAGATGAGAAATTGAAGAATAGCGATCTCGTAAAGTTTGCAACGGCCACTGCTCAGAGCTTCAAAGTATAAATAGAAGACTAGAGAAGAATTTCAAACTTGGTGAATCACCTTGAATTTCGTAATAGCTAAAATGCTACGCAAATTACTCTATCTTTTAATCAAATTCCATCACAAGAAATTAGCAAACATAAAAAGTCTTATCTGTTTGTAATAGAGAGAAACAGCTTAGATTAACATTGTAAAGATTCACATTTCTATAAGTTGAATTCAGTTCATAAATTTTATATTGATCTAGTATCACTTCGGGAAGGGTACCCAAACTGAATTGAGCAGTAGTTAAAAAGGAAGGTACTTTCTGTAATTGTGTCTACCTACTGTAAAGGCTTCTCTGCCTATTGAAGGAACGAATCACTAGTGGATTAAAGCTCAGAGATGGTATCCGGGGATTGGAGGTAGGCTAGGCTAGGGGCTGAACCAGGATAAATCTCAGGTGTTGATATTCTAACTCTAAGCATTTAGCTTTATTAGCGAATTGCTCTTTCATCTCTCTCTTATTCGCATTCTTCCTTATTATCCGATCTATGTTGAGTAGTCTTACTCATCTAAAGATTGAAGGTAAACTGTGCAAGTAAAGCTGAGAAGTTTATAAGTTTTTATATCGCACTCAACACGCATACTTAACAAGAATATATATAAAATCTGAACTTGGCGAAAGATTTTTAAAAAACTAAAATGTAACCAAGATAACCCATTCACCCCCCTCTGTTGTTGTTTATAGCCTATTTACGGACCAAGAATGGACATGGATGGGAATGAATTCGTCAACCCGATTAACCAAGACAAGCGCAAGAACTACCATGTTTAGGGTAAAAATGAAAGAAATAAAAAAAAGTAGTACACAAAAAAGGGAAAATGTTAAAAGTCTATCCGTCAGCAAGCACTTGGCTTACTGAGCAATAATTAGGACCTTTCTTTGTAAAAAAATATTAAAAGTCCGTTGAGTTGAAAACCCATAAAGAGCGACTTAGGAAAAAATTAAGGCATTGTGAGGAATAGAGGGATTACGAGTTAGAAAACATATTGTGGGTTAGTTGGTGGCAGGATTCAAATCATTGCAAAATTTGTACCCTCTTTAAAATCATTTATGAAATGTTATTATTGTTGCAATATTTTTATTTATGTTACATTGATGCGTGTATGCAGAATATCACAAGTAAACATAACAAATTTCAATAAAGTCTCATAATGTTAGAAACATATCAAACAGTCAAACACACAAGTCTATAAAATAAATGACAAAGTTTATGGTAAACAAATATAGACCTACGAGTACCAATCATTCCAATGAGCATTCTTCCTCGAAGTGTGAGGAAGAGGATCCAAACATTCCTCGTCCCTCTCTCACTCGAGTGATACCTTGAAATGTTAATCGGCATTAGGAAGACTCCTAAACTCGCCCATCCATCCACGATAAAACTCATCAGTATCAGTAGTCTCTAGGGCACTGTAATCCAAAGCAACAATGGTAGCCCACGCCCAAAGTCCCGTATAGAATCTAGTGTGTTAGGACCAAAGTCATGAGAATGGGTCGAAAATAGAAGCCTAGGAATTCATTGCTGACACCCGTACTGCCTGCATAGACGGGAAGGAGAATAGGAGATGACGCCAAATAAGCCTATCAGCAAAATGTCAGAGTCGTGCATGTTGGTGGCCATGAAAGAGATCTCTAACCAAGGACTAAGCTAACGAATCTCAAGAGCTCGATAAAGGCATTGAATCTCAATCCAAGCATCCTCTCTTAATGAATAGTGATCCTTCCTGATGAATCCCCTAGGGTCATAATGTGAAGGAAGATAATGCACCTTGCCTAAGCTAGGATCGATAGTCAAACGAAGCTTCTCCAATAGCCACACCTGCAAATGTCTCTTTCAAATAAGAGGATGAAATTCATAAAGAGAAAAGTCAAAAGATTTACCTCGAGTAAAGCAAAGTGGTCACCCACTATGCCTGGGTTCACTGTAGCAAAGACCAAGTGAACCAAATTCTCTACTAAAGCTAAAGCCGCAGGAGAAAGACCTGTGGAGAGTGGGTCAATGATAGACAGCAAGCGGAATGGGGTAATTGTTCCAACTCCACAAACAAACTTCTCCAGGAGAAGTAAGGCCAACATGGAGGGCTATGCAAGATGAGAACTTGGAGTAGTCCTCATTGTGAAAGATTTTATTAAAAATGAAAAACTGAACAAACAACTAACTAGTCTAAAAATTTGAAAAAGAAATGTAAGAAAAGAATAAACCTGTTTTTATTGAGAAGGAGAATCCAGGGCCCATGTTGCGATCGTGATGGCCTATCACGATTGTGATTTCCTTCAAAACAAGAATAGAAGGTTTTGCTATATAACTTCACGAGCGCGAGATGTATGTCAAGGTCGCGAACTTCTTTAATTCTTCAAATTCTTCAAATTTTAGACTTTGTACCTAGAAAAACTTAGAAAACAAATGTATTAAATATAATTTCCTTCCCCGAACAATTCAATCTCTAGAACGCACTTACCTTCCCCTGCAACGGTGCCAAAAACTTGTTCGCCACTTTTCTACTAATAAGTTTAATAACTTTTACGCAAAGTGTTTGGCTAAATATCAACGGCGCCAAAAACTTGTTCACGTGAAATATAGGTGTTGTCAATACCCCTTATCAAATAGAAAAATGATGATAACGGTAAGTATACAGTTGCTATGTAGTTTTAATAGATATCGATCCCACAGGGAAGGACTAGCTCTAAAGATCAAATAGGGAAAAAGGATAAAGTAAATAATATGTATTGATATTTTTGGGTAGGAGGGTTAGAATGAAGAATGAGTAAACATAGGTATGAAAGATTAGAGAATCTGAATATATAGATTTTCCCTACGAAATATGTATAGCAGAAAAAACATACAAGTTCAGCAATGATGTTACGATTCACTAAACTAGTCTAACAGACTCGGTTCAAAACACTCAGATGTTCAATGATTCATCACAGAGCAACACATGAAATAACTTTTCTAAATCTAGCGCAAACAAAATAAGACAATTATATAAACCTGGACAACATCAATACTATGCTTAGTAC
>CATIWQ010106363.1:0-18855 GCA_949673415.1 Euphorbia schlechtendalii
TTATTTTGTATATCATTTACGCATCTGAAACACATTAATTATAAAGGGGGACTCTGAGTAACTAATACTTACTCAGAAGCAACTTTTGAAGCAGTCTTCTGTAGATTAAAAGAAAACTGTAAAAGAGTCATTCACCCCCCCCCTCTGACCTATTTAACACCCTTACTGGGTCCTACAAAACAAAATCATCAAAAATCTTTTAAAAAAATTCAATAAACTACTTTAAAAAATTAACTAACCGGTTCTTAACAATGAAGAAGATAAATACGTTCTACATCTTAGAGCATATTTACTAGCTTGTCTATTCCATTAAAGGCTTGTTTGGTTGGCGAAATAGTTATTCCATAGAATAGGAGAAAACTAAATAGAAAAAGATGGAGTGTTTGCCTAGAATCCGTCGTCGGGATGGAATAGTTATTCCTAGCTATCATACAACTTATGGAATTGATATTCCTCCCTCTCGAGAAGGAACAGCTATTCCACGAATCGTATGATAGCTAAGAATAGCTATTCCATCTCGACGATGGTTTCTAGGCAAAAGCTTCACTTTTTTCAATCATTTTTTTCCTATTCCATGGAATAACTGTTCTGCCAACCAAACGAGCTCTAATTGTTTTGACACGTAGGAATGAATAAACAACCATTCGAAAATACAACTTTAGTAGCTTGTCTAGCTCATCTTCACTATATGACATGGCACTATGTATCATCTAAAATTGTAGACAATGTCTACTTCATTGTCTAGATGTCGACAAACGAATAAACATTGTTTACAATAAATAGAATTTAATATAGAATAGACAATCTACCATTCCTATCTTCTAAATAGAAATAAACATTATCTACAATAAATACAATTTAAAATGGAATAAACAATCTAGTAATCCTATCTTATTAATAAATATTATCTATTTATAAGAATATTGCTACGTTATTCCAAATACCATATATATTGAAATTCACATGTTACTAGAAATATTTATAAAAACTATGAAGGATCCTGCATGTGGGCCGTATATCTCGATACTTGCACCATATCCTGACACGAATGGCAAACTTACAGGTATTCCATATTCATTTGCTTACAGGTGTAATGAACAATACAATAGCTGGGAACTTGTGATAGAAAACAACTATGCTTATACTCCGGCGCATTGACCAACTATTTCGGATTTGGGTATTTTAAATCAATTTTTTCCATACACATTCCTAAGATTTGAATGTAAATTATGTTTAAGGAGTCGAGTTCATCGTTCAAATCAACAAAGTGATAGTTGGTAGCAAATATGCTGATATGATATCAACGTGCTATAAAATCATTGACATGTCCTAGCAAAATACCAAGAGGTTCAGCACAGAGTAAGTTCTAAAACTTGATTTGTCTGTCTAATGCATACTTCACTCCACCTATGAACAATAGTGTGGAAGCGTTTTGCTCAAAAAAAAATTGTAAATTTGAATATTTCTAGCCGCTCATTTGTTCTACTTTCTCATTATTTTTCTGAAGTAAATATTTGCTTGGAGGAGGAAGAGGCTCTATGAGCGTTCTTCTTCCTCGTTCTTATCAGTTTTTTATTTTAATACATTCTAGTTTATTTAGTTTCTTTTGAGAAATAACTTACATCCAATATTTAATTGAACTTTCACCACACGTGTGTCCTCTTTATTAGACTTACATTAGTTTTATAGCTTGGTTGAGTGTTGTATCAATCCAGTCAAAGATGTACATATATTCAATTTTCAAATAAATACTTATATCTACTTCATTCGTGCAAGATCGTTCAAGAGTTGAAAAATCTGTCAGTGTTACGGATTACCCTTCTTTGTGGATCTTGGATGATGTTAATTGAAGTTTTAGAGAATATAAATTGTAAAATTGTTAATTTATTCATTTGGAAAACTTTTCCAAATGTTAAATTAAAATTTTCCTAATTTTATACAAGTATCAAAAAGAAATTTAAAATTTTGAATATTAATAAACAAAGTACCACCTCCGTCTAGATGTATTTGTTTTATCTAGATTTATTAAAATTTTTCAACTTCTGATTCAGTCCTACCATTATTAATTTATACAACTTTCAAGATACATATGGATCATGATATTAATTGCATGACTCAATTAAATGATAAATTAATAAAGTGTACAACGTATAATTTTATTAAAACATGTCAATTAATTGAAAAGTCATTAGATATAGGAAATATATATCTATATATATATATATATAAAAAATGGAGTGGTAACCGAGATAATTATATTTTCAATTGAGATCGAAATCGAATAGATGTTTAACAGATACTAGAAAGTCCTACATTTAGTTGCTATTTATTACTCCCTCCGGTTTCTAATATTTGTCATTTTAGACTTTTTACTTTGATTCTTAATATTTGTCATTTTAAAAAACCAATGCACTTTTTAACAAGATTTTCCTAATTTACCATTACATTAATTAGGAAAGAGATTAAGTGTAGATTAATTTATAATTTGGTAATTAAGAAGAGATAGAATTTTATTACTCCCTCCGATTCCTAATATTTGTCATTTTAAACTTTGAACTTAGGTTCCTAATATTTGTCATTTTAAAATATCAATGCACTTTTTAACAAGATTGTCCTAATTTACCCTTGCATTAATTAGGAAAAATATTAAGTGTAGATTAATTTATAAGTTGGTAATTAAGAAGATAGAGATTTTTATTATAAAGTAAAAGAGTTAAAGTAGTCATTTTATAATGCATTGAATGTCTTATTGATTTTGATGAAAATTCTAAAACGACAAATATTAGGAACCGGAGGGAGTATAAAGTAAAAGGGATAAAATAATTATTTTTAGTACATTAAATGTTTTATTGATTTTGATAAAAATTCTAAAATGAGAAATATTAGGAACCGGAGGGAATATAATGGTGTATAATTTGTTTTAATTGCGGAGAAACGTACAATTAGTTGATAAAAAAATTGATTTTTTTATCATTATATTTATATGGATCTCCAGTAAAATATAAATAGATTTAGATCCCAATTTCCAAGCATATAATAAGCTTTATTTATACTCGTTATATGACCAGTGTATATCTAATTTCTTTTTTGTTGCCATTAACGAGATTAAAGCTTCTTTAAGATGGTGGACGTGTTTGAATGATTAAGCCTTAAGCTTATAGATAAAAAGTAATTCAGTTTAGAGTTTGGTTTTTAACATTTTATTGAAAGATTAGCGTGCAAACTGATATTCACACGCTTTACAAGTACTGGAATTTGATAAAATGGCAAACGGAATTGCAACAAAAAGGGTT
Source organism: Euphorbia schlechtendalii (assembly GCA_949673415.1). Classification (NCBI taxonomy): domain Eukaryota; kingdom Viridiplantae; phylum Streptophyta; class Magnoliopsida; order Malpighiales; family Euphorbiaceae; genus Euphorbia; species Euphorbia schlechtendalii. The sequence continues at coordinate 3,294 of CATIWQ010106363.1, forward strand.
AAACATTGAGTGACAAACAATGACAGTTGAAGTCTTTGATTTGAAAAATGTTTCAACAATTTCACTCGCTATAAAAACAAATTGCATGCAATATTTAATTGCTTACTCAATTTTTAAAGATGGTTGCAACATTTTTAATTTTGAAATTTTTGAGAATGGATCAACTGTTGATTACGAATAATATAAATATGTGAAGCTCAAACATACATATAGCATACACAATTTTGTTTGTGCAATGGAATCATTCAACCAATATATTTAAACAAGTAGGTAAAAATTTAACCGTAGTTGTTATGTTATTATGTCCTAATACATCAACACTCTTCTAAAGTTGGTTTAGAATACCGGATGTCACCTTCAACTTTCAAAATGATCAGTTGCTCCCTTAACTTGACAAAAATGACCAGTTAACCCTCTTAAGTTGGTAAAAATGTATCAGTTAACCCCTCAACGTCACGTGTCAGAATATGGTTGGTTTAACTTTTTAAAGATGTCATTTTTCTGATTTTTCTCTCTCCAACTAGAAGTTGACATGTGGCATTGAGGGGGCAAACTGGTGCACTTTTGCCAAGTTAAGGGGGGTAACTGGTCCTTTTTACCAAGTTGATCGGATAACTGATCCTTTTGAAAATTGAAAGTAGCATCTGATTTTTTGAGCCAAGTTTAAGGAAGTGTTGATGCATTTGACCTATTATTATTAACATACATACATACATACATACACATATATATATACACACGCGTGCGCGCACACATTTTTCTATAAATTGCGGAAATAAATATAAGAAAATATTGCTTAACAATTTTATAGCATTTCACACAAATGATATTATATATTACAATTAAAGTAGCCTTAATATTTTATTGTTAAATTTCAGTAGTAAAATAGGTTATTTGTTATTTAACTTCTATTTATGTGGTTTGAACTGGATGTCCTCAAAGCTTAAATTTCAAAGTTAAAATATTTAACATGATATTATTTTTGTTAGAGATGAAATTGAAAATAATATTTAGAATGAAATAGATTGGAGGCCCCTTAAACTTATCACTAAACTTTATTTTCCCCTTAACTCCTAATGATTTTCAGTTTGATTCGAATTTTGAATTGAACCAAACTTTGCACTGCCCTATAATCATGAATCCTGTAAAGAGGCGATCCACAAAAAAGCCGGACCGAAAATCACAAGTTAAAAAGATTAATATCCACATCAAATTATAATTTTTTCCTGAAACATATATATTTTTTAAATTGTTATTTTTAGTTTTTTAAATCATGACGTCTCTGGTACTAAAGTCTATTACCTCGGTTATAAACATATTGTATTTTTATAGATAAGGTGTTATTTTACTAAATTTGATGATAATGAAGTTTAAAATCAAAATCTCACGTTGACATGCCAATTTTCATCGTCCGACTAAATTTATTTACGAATTGAAATATACTGTACCTACAATTACATCATTTGAGTGTGATTTTTTCTTCTAATTCATACACCTCTATCTTGAATAATACAAAATAGAAATAATGAAACAGACGTGTTAGGTCTTGTTCTCTTCACATTCAATTGGTTCAGTTCAGTTCAGGTCTATTCAGTTCAGTTTAGGTCCATTAATTTAATAATAATTATTATAATTAAAAATGTTGATAAAAGTAATAATAATTAAAATAACCAATAACAATAAAAAATATTAATAACGAAAACAAATTAAAAAACTAGTATATAGAAATAACTATAAAATTATAAATATAACCATTTACGGATAGTGTACTAGTTATATAAATTATTATTATTAAAATTACTAATCTTTTTTATAATATATGTATTAGTTAAGAGAAAATTGGATACATATGACAATAATAATAATTATAATTCAAGTTATGAGTTAAAACAATAATTTTTATTACAATGTAACACATTTTAATCATTATAGGAATATATCAGTACTAAATATATTTTTTATTAGAAAGATTGCAAAATAAGTATTGTACAACCAAATTGACTATTTTGATATTTGTGCACTAGTAATGAAATCCAAATTCATCATATTTGATTTTCATCCTGAATTGAGATGATTTTTTAACTCTTTTCAAGGGATAAAAACAGTTAGAAATAAAATCCTTATTAATTTGCTTAATTAAAATGTGAACTCTTCAAGGAACAAACATTTATAAAAAGGAGTCTGTCTGTTTAGAAGTTGAATGAAACATAAAAACAAAATTTGAGAGACAAATTCCTTAATTTGAAGAGTCCCGCCAATCCGAAAGGTACCTTATATTTCAACTCGTCTTTTATGTTCATTTTTTGTTTTCTTTCATGTTACTTATTTTAGCCATCATTTTAAGAAGTGAAATTGTTCTCGAGTTTTTCAACTCATGTATTTTAGGTTTATTTTGTTCAATTATTTTAAGTACATGTTACATTTGTCTAAATATGTTCATGGTAGATGCCGTAGAAAATTGAACTAAAAAAATTATATAAAAAAGAATGTAGAATAGAATTTTAGGATATAAAAATGATATCAGAAATATCATATAATTTGGGATTCGGAAAATGTAGAGAAGATGAAAATGAACCAAAATTTATCAAATCAAAATACAAAACATAGTATAGAAGGAGAAAGGGTAACTTATCAAAAACTTTTCTACAAAAAATCCTTAGCGTGCCAAAAAAATTCCATTTATTTATCTGACGAGCTGAAAAATAAAAGATATCTTAGCTTGATGTCAATCAATTAATTTGTAAAATTGAAATTAATTAATTATTTATTTTATTTTTATAAATATGCAATTATAAAAAGACATGTTTATGGAGATGTATTACAGTTTTAACTAGATATATAACAAAATTGCTACAAAATCTAAGGGTATCAATTTAAGGGTGAGATAATATAAAAAAAATTTGCAAATATTATAGCAACAAAATTCACAGGTACGGCAATGAGTAAGAAATGGATTTTTATTTATTAATTTTTATTTATAGAGTTCCATGAATGATGATAACTATAGAGTTTCATTTTATTCAATAATTTTGGAACGCAATTTTTATGTATTTTAGAATTTTTCATGTTATTTATCTTAAAAATTAATATTTTACTTGGTAAGAAATGGGAAGATATGAATGGGATGATGAAAATTCCAAGAAGTTACTTATCATTTAAGTAGAAGAAAAAGATAGAGGAATTAGCAAATTTTTATGGACAAATGTTGCAAACATTTTTAATGCCCAGACGTTTGGTGGCTTAGAACAAAATAAAGTGACAGGAAAGCAAGTTAATAATCGTTATGGCGATCTGAAAAACATGTTCAAAGCATGGGAGGAACTACAAAAAAATGTCGGGCATTGATATCAACCCTTGTACTAAGAATGTGGATGTTGAGGAAAAATCTTTAGAAAGATGGAAATCCTATTTGGTGGTATGATTTTTTATATCAATTATAATCATTTTACTTATTTTATTAAAATATTCATTATACATGTTATTGTTTGAATTATAATATAATTATATTTTTCAACAGAAGCATACAAGGTTTGGACTAAAATTGGCTAAGAATGGATTACCCAATGCTGAATTGATGACTAGATTATTTGCTAGTCAAAGTGCTCATGGGGTTGGTGGTTGCTTTACATCGGTAATGGGAACACAACAATCATATTTGTCGAAATATGCAAGCAAATAGCCTATGGATATTACTGAGGAAGTGTCTGGTGAAAGTGAGAAAGAACCTGATGACATGGATGACAATGAAGCTCCTCCAGGGTATGTTGTGCATAAACAAAACCTTAGTAAGTACACCAAAAGAAAGAAAACAGAAGACGTCGATTTTGTTGAAAATAAAAGAAGGCAAACAATTTTTGATAAAGTCATTGAGTTACTATCGAAGACAAATGTTGCTCCATCCAGGTCCAAAACTAAAGAATTTAAGGAAGCTCTTCTGTCATTGGGAGTTCATAAAAAAGGAGGCGATGAGTATTTTAGTGCAGCAATGAGTTGCTTAGAAATTAATAATCGTGGTGATACATTCCTCGAACTTATGAATGATAATCAGAAGTGGATATATTTGTCACAGTTTATCAGCTGTCCACCTAGTTATTAGATTTAGATTAATTATGTTTCCTTTCATGTGTTTAGCATATGGAACTTTCTGTTTTTTGTTTTATGAATGACTTTAGTTATATTTATTTGGATTCTAATTATTTTATGTAATGCATGATTTCAATATAGATTATATATGTTTTCAACTTCATAAATTTCTATTTATACTTATATTTTTTGTTTATTGTTGTAACGTAGAATGAACGATAACATTAGGAATGCAACTATCATAATTGCTTTAGAAGAATTGAGAAGATCAATTGAACCACCAACATCAACGAGACAGCCTAGAAGACAAGGAGGGGAAATTGGTTTAGAATACATACACAGGTTGTTACATGGGCATACTGAACTTTTTTTTAAAAAAACTATGACTTACTGGTAATATGTTCATACAACTAGTAAATGTGATGGTTGAAAGAAATTTGCTAGAAGATGGTAGATTTATATCTGTTGCCGAGAAAGTGGGTATCTATTTATACCTATTAGCGAAAGGAAATTCGTATCGTGATGCAGCTGATACATTCAAGCATTCCGTATCTAAGATAAGTAATTACTTTAAACAAGTATTAGATGCTTTAGTTATATTGTCGTTTGATATCATTAGATCGCATCGTGATTTGTCGGAGGTTCCTCTAGAAGTAGCAAATAATTCACTTTATTGGCCTTTTTCCAAGGTAAATATAATATATCTTTCATGTATAAATAAACACACATTTACTATTGTTAATTTGAACATGTGTTATTGTTCATGATTTGATTAGTATGCAATAGGGACGATATATGGTACGCTTATCGAAGCAATCATAGGTGATGATGATAGTGGCCCCTTTCGCGATCGTCATGGAAATAAAACTTGGAATGTCTTGGCATGTAATTCATTTGATAGAATATTTGCATTTATTGATGTTGGATGGGAAGGAAGTTCCCACGATGTTACAGTGTGGAAGAATGCATTAAGTAACTCAAAATATTGTTTTCCACATCCACCTGAAGGTAAAAACTAGTATATTATACCAAATTACTATTTTTACATTATATTTTGTTTTTGTACTAAAGTATCTTACATTTAATTTGTAGGAAAATATTACTTAGTAGATTCTGGATATCCAAATACTCTAGGTTATTTGGCTCTGATTATGGATGTAACAACTAGGTCTCATGTGCAAGAATTTAAGAGGGGATCGTCTATAGGAATGGAAGAACATTTTAATTATAGACATTCATCGTTGCGAATGAAAGTGAAATATGCATTTGGTCAAGTAAAGAAAAGGCGGAAGCTGTTATATAATATGCCTCAAATTTCAAAAAAGTATCAAATGTCGATTATTGTTTCAGTTTTTTAGGGGTGTGCAAATGGTTTGGTAACCGAATTACCGAACCAAACCAAACTGAAATATTAACTTGGTTCGGTTATTTTAAAAATTCAATTTGGTTCGGTTTGTAAAATGTTGATATTTCGGTTATTCGATTCGGTTCGGTTTTTGTGTAGAAAAAATCGTAATAACCGAACCGAACCGAAATATATATAAACATATAATAAAATTTTATTTTAAAATCACACCCTTATTCCTCTTCTAAACATGCACTTTTATTCTTTTATGTCTCTACTAAGCCATTTAATCCATTGTAATACTTATATTGGATGTGCATTTTGTATTTTAAGTGTTAGAATTTGAAATTTTTGTTAATTAATTTAAAATTTCGATTCGATTCGGTTTTTAACCAAACCGAATAATTTATTTCGGTTTGATTAATTCGGTTTTGAATCTTATTTGATTTGGTTCGGTTAACAATATTTTCCTTATTTGATTTTCGGTTGATTCGGTTCAGTTTCGACCGAATGCACACCCCTACAGTTTTCACCCTTAACAATTTCATAAGAATACATGAGCTTGGCATACCAGTTGAACAACATGAAGTGAATACTGAAGGAAGAGCAGATTTTAGTATGTTTGAACACAACCGAAAAATTGCCATGCATGTAGTGCGGAATGGAATTGCACAACAAATTTGGCAAGCCAACAATATTGAACATGATGATATAGAGAATGAAAATGATAGCAATATAAATGATATGGAGGAAGATTAAATTAAAATTATTTCAATAATTGTATTTTTTTTTACTTATTAATAATGATGATATTTTATTTTCCCATTGTACTCTGTATTCTTATCATCTTTAATTGTTTTTTTTTAAAAAATAATATAGTAAGATGGAATGAATTGAAAAGAGTTAAAATAATTTAGCATAACATAAATAATATAATGTTACAATAGTAAATAATTACTTCATATAAAATCTTAATTTCCCTTATTTATTCACATGTTATCGTGATAATAATTATAATTTGAATAATATAAACTATAACTTTATAATTCTACTATTATTTAGATTAATTATTATTTATCATAATTCATTAAAAGTGAATGTTATATTCATATTAATTAAAATTTATTTTTTTATTAAATTTTGTTTTTAAGATTACTTTTATCATAGTTGTCAAAGTTATTGCATTAAGAACCTTTATTTTTATTATTGCATATTAGAATTATTAATTAATATTATCTTGTATTATTTTTAATAATAAATATTAATAATATATTATATTTAAATATTTATTAGTTTTACTATTTTTATTATAATTATTATATTATTAATAAATTCAATTAAGTTCGGTTAAGTTCTATTAAGTTCAATTAAGTTCAGTTCAGTTAAGTTAAGTTCAGTTCAAGTTCATTAAGTTTAATTCAGTTCAGTTAAGTTAAGTTAATTTCAGTTCAGTTCAGGTTTCGGAAATTCAAGAGAACAGGATCTAACAAGTAAAAATAAAGTAAAAAGTAAAAATAAAGCTGAACTTTACGTTTTTAAGTAGTGGTTTTCAATGCACCGTGGAAAATGTTTTGTATAATAATTTGTGTATAAAGTATACTTTATTTTGACCACAACTATATAAATGAAATAGAAAAATCCTCTGATGACATTTATCAATGTCAACAGAATTGGATTGGACCGGACCGTGGTCCGGTCGATAAAACCAGGAAATAGAGCCAGGTCCGGTCGGTTTAAAGAAAAAAGTGGTTTACTAGGATTGGGATTTGGTCAGTTCGAATCATGAAAAATCGGTGAATCGGAAAACCAGTCAAAAATCCAGTTTTGTAAAAACTCAGAAAAAGCAAAGGTTTTCCGTTCACAATGCACGAATCACGATGCACATTTGGGCATTTTAAATTTTAAAATAGTGATATGTAATAAAAGAATTTTTAGTAATTAATTTTTAAAATATATCGATACTAGGTACCCTTAAAAATGTTTGTTTAGTAAATTTATTAGACAATTTATTGTTATAATTAAAAATTTTGAAACTTTGGCAATACCATTAATTAAACCCGGTAATACCGATATATCACATAGCATTAATTTCGTTTATATGATGCTCAGTACAGTTATGAATATATTGATATTTATTATCAACTTGTTATATTTCATGAAATTTTACAAATACTAAAACGAGTCCATGAATGAGTCAAGAACTCAAGAGCAACATATAATAGCAAAATTGGAGAATCATTGTCGTTTAAGGACAACTTTAATGGTTCTTCATTTTGAGAAATTACTCAAAATATGAAATGAATATGAGAATGATCACTTTCAACCATTTCCCATATGGTATATTGCATCATACAGGAATGTTTCATTCTTCATTTTGAGGATTTGAATAAAATATTATTACATTTTGGGGAATTGAATTATTTTCTCTATTTATTGTTTATTTTCGGAGTGTTTCTCAAAACTTCTCATTTTTAACTTTTAACTTAAAAGTGTCTTTTAAGGAGATTTTAACTTATAAGTCAGACAGTGAAGTGTTTCTGATAACTTTTTTTTAACTTAAAAGTTAAAAATAAAACAGAAGTTAAAAGTAAGTCAAACTTACTTCTTAAAAAATTACTTATATGATACAAGTAATTTTTTAAAAAATTTTGATAAACACGTCATTTCTTAATTTAATAATAAAATGTTATTATTATAAAGTGAATTTGTTTCGAAGGATAGGAAAAGATGGCCGAAGAAAAAATAATATAAATGCTCCAAAATCGAGTAAAATGGTTGTACTAGGTATGATAACAAATGCCCACACTCTCCATTTAGACCTGGGTTCTTTGTTCATATTGCTAATTGCTCCCCTTTCTTTCTCCAGCTATCATCTTGTTTGTTTCTTCATCAATTATATAAATAATGTCTTCGTCAACTATAATAGTAGGTGCAGAAACAGTTATAGACGATATATGGAGCAACCTCATGGATGAAAAAGTGAGAATCTTTTCCTTACTCGTCGCTGGAGGAGTTGGAAAAACTACTCTTCTCAAGCAAGCCTTCAACAAATTAGCCGTAACCCCTCATCAATTTGATCCTGTGATTTGGATCACTGCATCCAGAAACCTATCTATTGACAAGGTTCAGGATGACATCTGGGAAACAATTGGGGTTTTCGATTCAAACTGGGTGCAAAAAAGCTTCAATGAGACATCCAATGCCCTAGCTCAATTTTTGCGCCAAAAGAAGTTCTTGCTGTTTTTTAGATGATGTATCGGAGGCTTTCCAACTATCAGACACCGGGGTTCCTTATATAGAGTCAGGAAGTGACATTAATAATGACTTTAAGGTAATACTGACATCTCGTGTTCTATATGTGTGCCAAAATTTGGGTGCTCAAGCGATTGTAAGAGTAGATCGTCTAGGGGAGGAAGCTGCTTGGGAGTTTTTCAAAGAAAAGCTTGGGGAACATGTACTTGATGATCAAATAATTCTGCCCCTGGCTAAGCTCATTGCTCAACAATGTTACGGCTTGCCATTGCTACTGTGTACCGTTGCTCGTGCCATGGCTTGCAAGAAAAGACATGTAGAATGGGCTGGTTCTTTGAAACAGGTATGGCTAGATCATGTATCATTTACTTTAGCTTGTTCCCGGAGGACTGCTCAATCCCTAAGAATGAGTTGATTGATTTTTGGATTTGTGAACAACGGTTCGGTCATAGGCTAGATGTTTTGAGTTTTGGATATAATACTCTACATACACTCATTGGAGCTTCTTTACTGTTAGAAGAGCAAGTTAATTATGTCAAATTGCAAGATCTGGTTCGTGATTTCGCTTTGTCAATGGCATTTGAGTCTGGAATGTTTAGAACTGCTCAGTTGATTGAGGCAATGGATGATAAAGCATTGGAAACTGTAGGATGGATTGTACCAATGAAGGATTATGTTCAGAATATTGCTAGTGTTCCACATAACTTTTTAAATTTTTTACTCAATCACAGTCCTTCGTTTCTATCAAAGGTCAATTTTCCCAATTCATGGATTCACTAACTGTTCTAGTTTTGTCGAATAGTGGGGTAGAAGTAGTGCCACGGGAGATCTCAAATTTGACTTCATTACAGTATCTTAATTTGTCACGCAGATGGATCGATAGGTTACCGATTGAGTTGAAGATGTTAACAAAGTTAAAGTGTTTGAACTTGGAACATGATTGTCAACTACGTGTGGTTCCCAAGCAATTAATATTCTGTTTGTCTTCATTGCATTGCAAGTTTTGAAAATGTTCCGCTGTGGATTTTCTGCTGAGGAATTAGGAGATAACATTCTTTCTGTCCGAAACATGGATATTGATCCAATATTGTGCTTGAAGCATCTCCAGGTACTACGCATCACAATTACTTGTAAAACTGGGCTTGAAAAGTTATTCTGCAGTCCAAAATTGACAAGTTGTACTCAATCTCTTTCCCGTGAAGTATTTTGGGGTTCAAATTCGCTTGACATTTCACCCGTAGCAGCTATGAAAAATCTGCTTATTCTAGAGATCCATCAAGCTGAAAAATTGTCGAAACTCCATATTGATATGCATTATCTGGAGTTGCAAAAGGAGAGGAGCTTTGAAAGACTTGAAGAAGTAACCATAGAAAGTTGCTCAAGTTTACAAGAGTTGACGTGGGTTGGGCTGGCTCAAAGTCTGATCATTTTGAAGGTCAAAAGTTGTGAGGAAATGAAAGAGATAATCAGCGTTACGGAGTTGGGTGACAGTTCAATGGAGCCATTCACAAAACTTGAAATTCTTGAATTAGAGGATCTACCAGAACTGAAGAGCATATATCGGAAGGCATTGCCTTCCGAGAGCCTCAAGAAAATGAAGATAGTCGATTGTTCATTGCTTAGAGAGCTCCCACTAAACCTTGATAGTGCCAAGACAAATGAAATGGTGATTGAAGCAGAGGAAGATTGGTGGGGAAATATTGAATGGGAGAATGATGCTACCAGAACTACTTTCCTACCGTTTTTTCGACCCATAAGTGTTCGTTCTTAGTCATGTTCTAGACTGGGAGGATGTTATTCCTCTGTTGTTCTCCTTGTGTCGAATTTTTCTTGTTGGGTTATGGTTTGTTTTGAAATCATGTTTTTTTCCTCATTTTTCCTTACTGCTTTGGGAAATGTTATTTCTAAATGAAAGCTTAGTGATGTCTATTGTCTTGTCTACAATGATTTTATTACAAAAGCAATGTCATTCCAAATTCAAAGTGTGTTCTTCAGTAACTCTCTACTACAATTCGTAGACTAGATCATGGCATTCACTTCTATCAAACTACAAACAGGTTTATCATTAAGTGACATTATTATCCTGCAGTATTTTTTGAGTGTTCAACAAAGTTGTTCGAATCAATTGGGCATTACTGCACAGAAGAAGCAAAAATGCTTCCTCCAAGACAGCGTTGAGCAATTTAACATGATTTGCGCCTGTTACGTAAATTGGTCTCGCTGATTTATCCATTATCAATGTGTGATTCCAACACAAAAACACATTTTATGCTGATCAGGATGGAGTTGTTAAGCTGTTCTCAAGCGCAACCAAATCCTGTCTAAAACAATAACAACATAGTAAAGAAGAGCATGGTATGGAACCCAGAGGAAACAAATCAGACAATTATTAAATATAACTCGATTGAAGAAAGAGATTAATTGAAAGGAACAAGAAAATAATAGATAAATACATCTATTTCACATATAAATTATAATAAAACTGTAATCACGCTTGAGAACTATAAAATATTGATAACAACTCTTATAATTATTTTTATAATTTCCTTATGAATGACATAATTTCCAAGAGAAAAATAATCGCTTGAGAAATAAATGAAAAATAAAAAAAATGCAAAAAAGAGAGAAGTATCGGAGTTGAAAAAAACAAAAGATACAGTCAAAATAAAATAAAGGGGACAAAAAATGTTATGAATGTGTACGCGGCTTTAATTGTTACTTACAGTTAGAACTATTCGTCGGCCGGACCCGGCCGGGTTTGGTGGGCTTTTTACAAAAAACGTTAACCCAAGCCCGGCCCAAGCCCGTACTTTAGAACTTCGGGCTCGGGCCGGGCTAACATGATCATTCCCAAGCCCGGCCCAAGCCCATGAATATTTTATTTGTTATTAATTTTTTTATTAAATTAATAGAAAAAATATAAAAAAAAGTTAAAATATGTTTAAATTTTAAATAAAATTGTATTGTTTACTTAAAATTTTTAATATTTAGTAACATTCATTGTAACCAAGTATAAAAACTTAATAGGATAAAATATAAAATCTTAAAATTTAATGTATAAATATATAATAAATATATAAAATTATTCGTCGGATCGGACTTTGGTATATATATAAAAACCAAGCCCGGTCCATAAATCTTCGAGCTTTGACGGGTTCGGGCTCGGGTCGAGCTTTTTAAAAAAATGCGTGTCCAAGACCGGCCGGTGGAAACGGGCTCGGGCCGGGCCGGCCCGCGAACAGTCTACTTACAGTACAGTAATGGGGTATTGGGGTGTAGTGAAAAAAGTGTCCTATTCGGCTCGGCCATGAGGTGGAAAGGTAGGGGTAACTAAAATCCCTTCGCATTGCTTTATCTAGATCTGGGTTCTTTATTCAGATTGTTCGTTTCTCTCCTTTCTTCAGTGTTTCTTCTTCATCAATTTTATATATAAATGTCGTCTTCGTCAACAATGAGCAGGCTCATGGATGACAAATTCAGAATCATTGCCCTCATCGGTGTTGGGGGTGTTGGTAAAACCACCCTTCTCAAACAAACCTTGAATGAATTAGCCATTACTCCCCATCGCTTCGATCCTGTGATTTGGGTCACTGTATCCGGAAATTTATCTGTAGAAAAGGTTCAGGATGACATCTCCAAAGCAATTGGGGTTTTCGATTCAGATTGGGTGCAGAAAAGCTTCGTCGAGAAATCCGATGCCCTAGCTCAATTTTTGTGCCAAAAAAAGTTTCTGCTGATTTTAGATGATGTATTGGAGCCTTTCGATCTCTCAGATATTGGGGTTCCTCGTGTCGAACCAGGAGCTAAGATTAACGATTTTAAGGTAATACTGACATCTCGTTCTGAAATTGTTTGCGGTAGATTGGGCGCTCAAGCCATTTTTAGAGTACGTCCTATGGATAATGATTCCGCTTGGGAGTTGTTCAAAGAAAAGCTTGGGGAACATAGACTTGATGATAAAAAAATTCTCCGACTGGCTAAGTCCATTGCTCAACAATGTCGCGGTATGCCATTGCTACTGTGTACTGTTGCTCGTGCCATGGCTTGCAGGACAACATATGAAGAATGGGAAGATGCTCTGAAGCAGGTACAAGCTGCTGATTACATTGAACCGTTGTTAAATTTCTGTTTTGACAGTTTGCCCAATGACATGGTTAGGTCCTGTTTCTTTTTCTTTAGCTTGTTTCCCGAGGACTACTCAATCCCTAGGAATGAGTTGATTGATTTTTGGATTTGTGAACAACTGTTAGAACATCAGCAAGATGTTTTGAATTTGGGATATAATACCCTAGATACGCTCATTGGATCTTCTTTATTATTAGAGGAACAAGTTAATTGTGTCAAATTGCAAGACGTGGTTCGTGATCTTGCTTCATCATCTACATTTGAGTTAAAATATTTTGAATCATCATTTCAAACTGTTGGATGGATTGCACCAATGAAAGATTATGTTCAGAATATGGCCAGAGTTCCAGATACCTTTTCAGCCTTTTTACTCAATCATAATCCCTTCATTGCGGTCAAGGGTGAATTTTATCAATTTATGGACGCAATAACAGTTCTGGTTTTGTCAAATAGTGGGGTAGAAGTAGTACCACGTGAGATTTCTAGTTTGGTTTCATTACAATATCTTAATTTGTCGCACACGTGGATCGACAGGTTACCAATTGAGTTGAAGATGTTAACAAAGTTAAAGTGTTTGAACGTGGAACATGATTGTCAACTACGTGTGGTTCCCAAGCAATTGATATTCTGTCTGTCTTCATTGCAAGTTTTGAAAATGTTCCGATGTGGATATTCTGTTGAGGAATTAGGAGATAACATTCTCTCTGTTCGAAACATGGACATTGACCCAATATTATGCTTAGAGCATATCCAAGTACTTAGCATTACAATTACTTGTACTTCTGCACTTGAAAAGCTTTTCAGCAGTTCCAATTTGACAAGTTGTACTCAGTCTCTCTCCCTTGAAGTGTTTTGGGGTTCCGAGTCGCTTGACATTTCACCCTTAGCCTCTATGACGAATCTGCTTATACTAGAAATCCATCAAGCTGAAAATTTGCATAAACTCAGTATCAATATGCAATATTCGGAGTTGGTAAAGGTGAGAAGCTTTGAAAGACTTGAAGAAGTAACCATAGAAAGTTGCTCAAGTTTACAAGATCTGACGTGGATTGTTCTACCTCAAAATCTGGTAATCTTGAGGGTCAAATATTGTGACGAAATGAAAGAGATAATCAACATTGCGGAGTTGGGTGAAGGTTCAATAGATCCATTCGCAAAACTTGAAATTCTTGAGTTAGAGAATCTACCGGAACTGAAGAGCATATATTGGAAGGCATTGCCTTTCGAGAGCCTCAAGAAAATGAAGATAGTTGATTGTTCATTGCTTAGAGAGCTTCCACTGAACCCTGATAGTTGCAAGACAAATGAAATGGTGATTGAAGCAGAGGAAGATTGGTGGGGAAATGTTGAATGGGAGGATGATGCTACCAGAATTACTTTCTTACCATTTTTCCGACCATTAAATGTTGTTTATTACTCATGTTCATGATTAGGCTGAGGTTTATCTCAGTATATTGTTCTCCTTGTGTTAGCATTTTGCTTGCTATGTTATGTTTTGTTACGTTTTCATGGTTTTTCTTCTTCTTTTCCCTATAGTTATATATCTTAATGACAGCTTAGAGTAGTGTTACTGTCTAATACTATATGTAGAAGTTTGTTAATATGTATCTGGCATTAAGTGGCAATATCATGGAAACAATATCATTCTAAATTCAAAGTGTACACTGCAGTAATTCTTTCTGTTTGTAATTCATAGATTTGAAAATGACATAGCGACAGATCGAGTACAACTTACGAATTTGGTATTGCTGAAAATGTTGTTAAGACCGGAAAGAGGTGTTATTGCAATGCATAGCGACTTGAGAATGTTAATAATATGACAATGGATGGGGGATAAGTGAAGAGCGTATGTAGACGCCATGATTATTAGTTTTCTTTTGAACTGAAGAATGGAATTAAATTTATTTGGAAGTGAGAATAGGTTTTTCGTACGAATGAACAGGGGCGGTTCCATGTGGCCACCAATGGGGTCCATGGAACCCCTAAAATTTTGAAAAATAATGTTATTTTATAGGCTTAATACATATATGGTTACCTGAACTTGTCTCAAAAAAACCTGCTGCCTCCCTGAATTTTCAAAATGACCCCGTAGCTCCCTCAACTTTAAAAAAGTGACCCCGTAGCTCCCTCAACTTTAAAAAAGTGTACCACTTTGCTCCCTCAGTGCCACGTGTCAAATTCTAATTGGAGGGAAAAAAATCAGAAAAATTGCATCTTTGAAAAGTCAAACCAATTAGAAGATGACACGTGGCATAGAGGGAGCAAATTTGTGCAATTTTTGAAAATTGAGGGAGTTACGGGGTCATTTTTTTTAAAGTTGAGGGAGCTGCGGGGTCATTTTGAAAGTTCAGGGGGGCAACAGGTTTTTTGGGACAAGTTCAGGTAGCTAAACATGTATTAAGCCTATTTTATATATATTTGATGTATGGATACCATGAAAATATATAACCGGACTCCTCACGTTGATTAATTTTTACCATAATCCATAAATCATCTTTCTCATTCATTGATTTCTAACTCTTTACTTGTAGAGTAAAAGAACTATCCATGAGTTTTTTTTCTTAATGCCATTAAAATATATATTTTATTTACATATATTTAAAATTAAAAGTTATGCGTACATTAAAACTTGATTTAAATACTGATTGGGTGTGGTTGTATAACTTAATGTCTTTTTAGTACATTGTTCTATAGAAATTGTCTCTAACATGTTTTATTTGTTAATCAATTTAATGCATGAGCTAATTTTAGTACATA
>CATIWQ010106392.1:0-14661 GCA_949673415.1 Euphorbia schlechtendalii
ACAGAATTGGGATAAATAACAATGATAAGTGAAGTTGAGCAAATAAATAAAACTCCCATGTCCGCTGCTTCATCGTCTGAAACTTTCCTTTCCTTTTTGGTAACTTTTTCTATCTCAATCTCTCTCTTCTTCTTCTCCTCCATGTTTTCTCACTTTAACAATATTTATTGGCTTATTCTACAGAGACGACTTCGTTGAGTTCCAAGGAAGTTGATATTTTTTGTGTCGCTTTTATTCTCATTTCTTAAAGGATAGGGTTCTGGATTTGGGGATTTCTGTTTTCGGCCGCCTCCCAAATTCCGGTCAAATTCAGCTGAAATTCAACTCCATTTGATTGTTTATTACTACCTCTCTCTATTTGATGCGCGGATGAAGTATTTAAAGATGATAATAGTGGATATAGTTACACGTATTGGCGGTTTCTTTTGATTTGAGCAGAAGGTGACAAAATTGAAGGTGGATTCTCTGGTTTCTTGTTGATTGAAATATCTGGACTTGTGTTGCGGTGAATTGCGCCAGCTTCGAGATTGCGAATTTCTTGGGCGTCATCTCTTTGAGGTTAGTTTTAGGTATTTTAATTGCTTTATATGTGATTGGATATTGATATTTTCAACACTTTCATTGATGTCATTATAAAGGATTGAAGGAATTCAATATTATCCTGCCAAAATAGTTGGGGTTTTAGTGAAGCTTTTTGGATCCAACAATGTAACCTAGGAGCTTTGTTTGGAGATGAGAGAAAATATACTAGGGGAGGCTTTATTTGATTAAGAGAACTGAATTTATTCTCAACTGGGAGAGTTTCTGGTTTGATTAGGTGAAAAAAATACCCCTTCTCATCGAAAGAAAAGGGGATGAATCATTGGGCTTCGCCACAAGCTCAAATGGATGGTATAGTTTCACCTGATCGTAATTCAAGAGCTCCATTTTCAGAAGACCTATTCAACAATTTCTCGGAACTCATGAATTTCGATATGTATGCTGGTTGGTGCAACAATCCAGCCTCAATGGATCACATGTTTTCCCCCTACGGTGTTTCATCTTCCTACACATCATTCGATTCGTTAATTTTTTCCGAACAGAATTGTTCAACAATTTCTCCAGGTGACAATCCTAATGCTGCTTATAGCTATGGAAACAAATTCGTTTTACCGCCAGCTAACTCCCAATTTGGTTACTCGCTGGATTCGATGGAAACCGATGATTTGGCTGGAAAACAAAGTAGTTGTGCTCAGCAACAAAACATTGTCCCAGATTTGGCTACCGCTGTGATTGCTAAACCGCTCGGGTGGTCCCTTAATGAAAAGATGTTAAAGGCGCTATCTTTGCTGAAAGAATCGGCTGGTGGAGGCATTTTGGCGCAGGTTTGGGTTCCGATTAAGAGTGGGGATCAACAAATCATGACCACTTATGAGCAACCTTACTTGCTTGACCAAATACTAGCTGGGTATCGTGAAGTGTCAAGGAAATATACGTTTTCTGCTGAAATGAAGCCTGGCTTACCTCTTGGGCTGCCTGGCCGGGTATTTACCTCTAAAGTTCCTGAGTGGACTTCGAATGTGGTTTACTATAGTAATGATGAATACTTGAGGATAAATCATGCGGTTGATCATAAGGTTCAAGGTTCCATTGCTTTGCCCATCATCGAACCTCCTGGCATGTCCTGCTGTGCTGTGCTGGAACTCGTCACTGTTAAAGAGAAGCCTGATTTTGATTCAGAGATACAAAATGTTTGCCACGCACTCCAGGTTACTTTTTCTTTCACCCTGTATTGCTTAATAGAACCTTTTATTCTAGCATTGATGGCTATTAACCTTTGAGGAAGTGGATTAATGCAATTAATGCTAGTTTAAGGTAGATTACGCTGAAGATTGCTTTTAAAAAAATTTACATGTTGCGGGAAGAACAAACCAGTTTTTGTTATCTGAGAGACTGCCGAGTACTGACTTTAGTGAAAAAACACAAAGCAATTTGATTATAATTCAATTCATGACGATCATTAATAGAAAACTCGTATTCTTCCGATATTGATATACAATTTCTTGGACAGGATCACTAGTTGCGCGATTCTTAACATTTTTCAGGTCAAAGAAATTATCTTTTTATTCATTCCTTGGAACGTATTAGAACCAATTAAAACCAAATACGGTATTTTACCATCAAGAAATACTACTTAATAGGTTTGTTTAGCTAGAAAACCTTTTTTTGTAAACTAATGAAATATTGGTGATTGACAATAACATTCAATTGTGTTTTTGGGGGTTTTATTGTCGTGCTCTTGATGGTTTGCCATCTGAAATTTAGCTTTTGCAATCAAAGCTTTGCCTTTACTCTAATGGTAATACCGATACACAATAATGCATATCTACTTGGTATTGAAAATTGACTTGACTCAAATTTATGCAGGCAGTAAATTTAACGAGTACATCAGCTCCTCGTCTTCTCACCCAGGTATTTATAAGTACCTTTGAATCCCTTTTTACCTATGCATCGAGTCCCTAAAGGTAATTTTTCTTTTTCTATTGTCAGTCTCTCTCAAGGAATCAAGTAGCTGCCCTATCCGAAATAACAGATGTTTTACGCGCCGTATGCCACGCTCATAGATTGCCTCTGGCTTTAACATGGATGCCATGCAGTTTCGAGGAGGAAACTTTTGACGGAGTTACAAAACTACGCCTCAGAAAAGAAAACTCGAAATCTTCAGGAAAATCCGTGCTATGTGTTCAAGCCACAGCTTGTTACGCGGGACGGGAAATGGAAGGATTCGTGAATGCATGTTCTGAACATTATATCGAAGAAGGACAAGGAGTTGCGGGAAAAGCACTTCAGTCAAACCATCCCTTTTTCGTCCCCGACGTTAAGTCGTACAATATATCGGAGTACCCTCTTGTCCATCATGCACGGAAGTATAACCTGAATGCTGTGGTTTCGATCAGGCTAAGAAGTACTTTCACTGGTTGCGATGATTATATATTGGAGTTCTTTCTGCCTACTAACATTAAGGGAAGTTCAGAACAGCAGTTGCTGTTGAACAACCTTTCAGGTACCATGCAAAAGATTTGCAAGAGTTTGAGAACTGTTTCGGATGCTGAGCTGGCAGGGGGAGAAGGTTGTAAAGTCGAGTTTCGGGAGGGGTCGGTGTCTCACTTACCATCGATGTCAGTTTCGGTGAAACATTCTCAAGGGACAATGTCGAATTGCAGCTTGAGTTTGACTGGCAATGTTTCCTGTGATGCATTTACTTCTAAAGATAATGGAAAAGAATCAGAGGGTCCTCGTGAACTGGTAACTCGTCAATTTTTTTATTAATATTTTCGCTCCGCTATTTTTTTTATACTTTCGCCTTTCGAATCCCCAACAGTATGCATTTACTTCTATTTTTGTTAAATTTTATTTGGTTTGTCTCGTTCAGTTGTAGTCTCTCCTATTTTGGTGATATTTTACCTGCAAGTGAGAATTCAGTACTTCAATGTTCTTCAGTTATGTTTTAGTCAATTAATTTAATTATAAATTGGTTTTGGCTAATTTTCACTTCATATTTTTACTTGGGAAAAACATTTATGTAAAATAGTACCATATTATCGATACATAGATTGAAAAACCCAACAATATGCCATATTGTTTTGTTATAACTGAAGAGAGTGACGAGTGTATTAAGAAATAAACGAGGGATTAAAATTAAATTATGGTTTACCCTTTCATGTTCAATCAACTGGTAAATGTTTTCAAGTCTTAATGTTTCCGTTGCAATATTTTAACAGGTGGCTAGTGCATCAAGAAGACAAGTGGAGAAGAAGAAGAGTACAGCAGAGAAAACTGTGAGCTTGGCTGTCCTTCAGCAATACTTTTCGGGTAGTCTCAAAGATGCCGCCAAAAGCATTGGTGGTAAGCTTCCTCTTATATTATTATTATTATTATTATTATTATTATTATTATTAAAGCTAATTATAGTAACAAATGCAAATATTCATGTAACCACTAATGCTTTGATAACTAATTTTTGATGCTTGTGAGATTGCCTTGATGTTTTATAGAATATGCAATAGTACTTGAGTTTACTCTTCTTTTTTTCCTTTTAGTTTGCCCCACAACACTAAAAAGGATTTGCAGACAACACGGGATCTCCAGATGGCCATCCCGTAAAATAAACAAGGTGAATCGATCATTAAGGAAAATCCAAACCGTGCTCGATTCCGTTCAGGGAGTGGAAGGAGGGCTCCGATTCGACCCAACCACCGGTGGATTCGTAGCCGCCAGTTCCATAACCCAAGAAAACAATCACGGAAAAAATTTCATTTTCCCTGAAAAAACCACCCCTCGCAGCGATGCCTACAATTCCGCGATGAAACTGGAAGAAGACGACAGTTACAGCATCCCAATAATCGAATCTGCCGAAGAATCGAAATCCTTGGCTAAGAACGACAGAACAACGGAACAGTACCCTACTTGTTCAAGCACAACCGTCTCGTCAAATGGCTCGGGTTCGCTGGTCCATGGAAGCGCATCGAGCTCGCACAGTTTCGAGGAGCGGAAAAATAACGCGAAAGTCAAAGCGAACAGCGATGACAGTGGTGGAGGACTAGGTCTGGTAGTCACGGTCAAGGCCAAGTACAAAGAAGACACAGTCAGGTTCAAGTTCGATGTGTCAGCGGGGAGTTACCAGCTGTTCGAGGAAGTTTCTAGAAGGTTCAAGCTGCAGAACGGAACCTTCCAGCTCAAGTACCTCGACGACGAAGATGAGTGGGTGATGCTCGTGAACGACTCGGACCTGCAGGAGTGCGTTGAGATACTGGACCTCGCGGGCGGGGCCCGCACCGTGAAATTCCTCGTTCGGGATGTTCCTTTCACGATGGGCAGCTCGAGCAGCAGCAATTGCTTTCTCGGGTAGGCTCGGTTCAAGAATTGGTTTTTTTAGTTTTGATCGTTGCGTTTTCTGTTGTTTTTTGCTCAAGCAGTCAGATCAAGGCGTAATGTTCGTTGCCCTTGAGTGTAGTGTAGGATCGCGAGATCATTATAATGTCGATGTCTTTAGATTTGCGGGGATGGGATGGAGAAAAAGGTCGGAAAATAGGTAATGATAGAAGGAGGGTTTGTTGTATATAGTTATGTAAAATTGTAGGTGTAGGATAGCAAAAGGGGAACTGTGTCATATGTTGAGGCAGTGCCCTAATTTGGATTTGGTACTGTGTGATTGCTTAAATGTTGTAACCAAATTTTTAGTGGAATATTGCTAAGGGTCTGATATTACTTTTCAAGTTACTGTTTCAATAAATTACTTTCACAAACATTTTATGTAATTACATATTTTAGCATTGAACACCATATTTTAGTTATTCATATAATTTAATTAGTAATTGTCTGATTTATTTTTCCTAAATCAAATCTACTGCTTGCAGGAAAAGTTAGAAAATAGAATTTTTCAAAAAAACAGCTTGTGTCTAAATAAGACCGTAACTTCACACATAATTGAGGTGTGCAACACCAACCTCATGTTAGTTTCTTTTCTTTTTTTTTGCAACAGCAATCATAAATTCATGTTTGATATTTGATGGCTCTCAATTTTAGTTAAATCTGATTAAAAGAAAGGGAAATACAAATGAGTATTTGAAAGTATTTTTTTTGGCATCCTTTTTCTTTTTGAAATATATGCTATTTTTATTATTTGTATTGGTTAATCTCTTTTCTTTCTTTTTACAAATAAAAAGAAAATAGTTGATAATGTATGTGAAAATATGGAGAAAAATTGTCTTAGTCTGTTTGACATTAAAAGTAATGTGTAACTTTAACTTTGTGAAATCCCCCTAAAATTAACAAAACCGGTCTAATTTACCCACCTCAATATCATGTGTTAGAACTTTATCTTTTCAAATATGTCATTTTTTGAAAAAAAAAACCTTCAATTCAACCAAAAAGTGGCATGTGTCATCGAAGAGGGAGCAAAATGACGAACATATTTTGTAAATTCAATGATTTTTTTGAAACTTTTGAAAGTTATGGCTGTACACCAAGTTTTGGGGGCCGCATTTTATCCAAATAATGTACAATACAATTGATGGCTTTTTGAACCACAACATAATACCGTAGCAAAATGCATGCGTTGCCAGAATCTGTGAAATAAATCTTCTACTTAATTTGTTTTCGTGTTTCTACTTGTTCATGTTAAAAATATTAATACAACACAGTAAATTTCCAAACATTAATAATGTCCAAATCGGTAAAATAATTTATTGATAGATTCATTTATTTATTGATAACTCTTCACAATCTTATAATTCAATTTACAACACAACACCATAAATATTAGATGCAATAGAAAATGTTAAAAATGAATAAAAATAAATTTAAATCGCAAAAAGAAAACAAACAACTATTTCACTGACGATCATTTTACAATTTCTTTGAACAATTAATTGATTTTTGTACCAATTGATACACCTCTCAAAATGGAGGTAGAAGATTCTGAATTCGAAACCGAACCTCTACAAAATCCATACTCATAAAAAAATATTGATTTTTGTGAAGCCTAAAATTACAAGGGAATTTATCTGATCATAATTACCTTATTATTTTATAGATTTGCGAATTTTTCAACTGACCCTAGTTGGGACTGTATAATTTTATCCTACATATCCACTTGTCCATAAAATAAGCAACTCATAATATGTGATGCATTCAATGGCAGGTGATAAAACATTCCCAATGCCAAAACACACCGATAAGCTATGAAGTCATTACAAGCCATTGTTTACTATACCACAAACCCCACACCATCAAAAAACCTTTCAAATCATCTTAATTTCTCAACCACTCATTTCCAAAATTGAAATAATATACGTTTTAAACTAATTAAATCAACATTATTATTGTACCCATCCTTCTAACTTGATGTTTTTATTTCTACCACCTTTTTTCATGTTTGATAACTTATATACCCTTTTCACGTCCAACCCTATTAGAATTGTATGTTTGAGGTTTGACTTAGTTATTTGGTAGCTAACCTATGTCATTTTCCCCCGTTTTTGCATAAGCTAATATGTAGTGGCACATTCAAAGTGAGATGCCGATCTCATTTAAAATATGATCGAATAATCCATGACAATAAGAGAATTCTGATTGCGCTAATATCCCATTATAGTATCCATGACAATATTTTACCTTTAAAACACCATTGTTAACACATCAATCTTCTACTATTTTCATGGAACAAAATGTAAAAAAGAACCCTTCTAAAATAAACAGGATTCTAATTCAAGGAAAGACCAATAAAACGCTTTTTGACTATAGCATTTTTTTTTTACTTCTTTTATTTCAACCCAACTTCCTAACCTGTCCACTCAATTCAACCAAGAAATAATAACATAATTATTCTTAGCTTATTCCCTAGAAAGAAGTTAAACTGATTTTTTTTATTTAAAAAATTGTTTCATTTGGATATACATTGAACGGACACTTGATTGTGACTAGAACCTAAAAACTCTTAGAATCCACAACTTCCGTCTTAATTACAAGACGGAAACCTCAATTACAACTGATCTTATTTAAATGAAAACTCAAAACTATGCTGCGTTGAATTTAATGAACAAGTTGAAAAAAAAACAAAGCTTTATAACTAAATAAGTAGTTATATTATTTCTATAAATGACCAGTAAAACCACCTACTATGTTTCAAGTACGGGATTGTCCACGATTACAATGTTACCAAAATGCCCAGATATATTCAAACAAACAAAAAAAAGAATTCTAAGCAATTGATAAAATTAGATGAAACAAAATTGTGTTTTTAACTAGTCAAACTTTAGGTGTTCATGAACTGCGACAACAAACCTACTACAACTTTTGACTTTGTAAGTAAACACTTATAAGCTAGTTTGACCATATCCAAGAAATGGGAAACACCCTCTATAATGGATTGAACGAAAAAGGCATCCCGCCTACCTAATCATTAGGGCAAAAGCTATCATATAGCTGGCAGACTATATTCACGAAACCTGTTACAGAGAGAGAGTCCCCACCGCCGGCCACTAATGCACGGCCATGATTGGGCGGGTCCACCTCATCAGAATGATTCTACACGTACCTTATTACAACAAACAAACAAACCCCACAACCAAAAATACACATGCCCATGTTACCATTAATGGACCTAACTCAACTTGTAATAAAAACAAAAACAGTGAAAGAGTTCCTCTCAATCAATGCCAATCAGAAAAAGAAAGAAAGCGGGACACAGCCAAAATTAAAAAAAGCAGCTAAAAAAATTAATACCTTGAAATAAAGAAAAGCGGAAACTACTATACATAAAAGCTACCCCCAAAAATATACAGTAAAATTTGCAGGCCAATTTCAAGATGCATATATATATATATATGCCCAACTGGTTCAACCCCCTCAACTAGATTTTAATTCAGTACAACAATGTACTGAAAATAAAAAATGAAAAAATGGGTACCACAAACTCCAACCCACCTCGGTTTCCTGCATTGATGCAAGGTAATATGAAGATGTAAGGTACTCGAACAAATCGAAGCACAAGTGTTAAGGCTTAAGGCTTATTCGATGCAGTAGCATGAATCCATTCTTGACTTTTGTTTCAACTTTTTAACATATTAAAATCATTGGAACAGTGACAGCAGAAGGAAAAAATAATGATGCTGTTAGTTTTGTAGTAAGTTAATTAGAGTGACCTCAAATATGGATTTTAGGCATGCTACTTATAATACAACTAATGTCATCATTTCCAGCCCTTGAATCAAGATAATGCTCTTATGCATCAATAGGTTGTGTATTTCATGGAACGGTACACCAAAAAGACTGGTTAATAACAGGGAGCGGTAAGAAGTACAGGGCAATGGCACATACCAGGATTTTTTAAAGTTTCTGATGTTGGCAAGGCAGGCAGGGACATCTCTGCAACAACAAACAGCCACCATTAATTTAGATATGAAACAGATACAAATTGTCTATGGAAACCTTTTAAATGTAAAGATGGATAATTTATCATCTTTGAAAAAAAAGCAACAAAATTTACTGAATTTGATAATTTACCCGGAGCACAAAGAGACAAGGATGACATGGATGATGATGATGGCCATGGTGCGGCAATGTTGTCAGTCAAGTCACATGTAAAGCTAAACCCAGTAGTGTTGTCAAATACAACATCTGTAGTCCAGCTCCGAAGTAGACATCCTTCTGTATTTCAAGGATTAAAATGTATGGAACAAATAAAGCTTAACAAGACCCTAAAAGAAGCAAAAGATCTGAATAAGCAATTTCAAGAGAATGGTTTCTGGGAAACCCACTTCTTCAGGCAGCCAAAACTAACAAAATCCTAATTATATCCTCTATTGAGTTATAAAGTGCTCATTTCCTTCACCGAGTCTACTGGATTCTCAACTATTAAGATCAGATGTATTAACGAGTTAATCAGATCATCTCAACTGCAATTAAAGTGTCCCATATCTAGTAAACTAATTTCACCAATTTACTAATTTGAGACAGCGAAACCGATTTTCAACGCAACGCTTTTTGGTATGATAGAAGCGTGTAAGTTTAGTGTGAAGAGAGGGGAGGGAAGAAAAGAAAAGCTAACCTTGCTGTCCATATGCTGCACCAGTCCATCGATACATGAAAAACAAACCAGATTACAACATTAGTCAGGAGAAACAAAAAACAGAGGGTCGCATTAAAGCAGGAACCGAACAAACCTTGAATGCTAAAATCTTTTAAGTCGATGTCACAAAGCTCATACACATTTGTCAAGACCCCAGCTTTACGAAGCAAAGACCCAAAAACTGTTGCGCAGATTATGGCTTGCTTGTTCGTAATCAACATTTGCTTTTGTATGCCAGCAATGTAAGTATTCAATGAGCTACAGCATGAAGGATTGGGAGCAGCTACGTTGCGACATGCTGTGATCACATCTGATGGTTGTGTAAAATTCAAAGGGCAAACTGCACAGATAGAATAACTTTAATCAAAACAAGAAAAAAAAATCTGCAAAAAACTCACACGTGATAATATGTTCCAGAAAATATATCAAAACACGGCCATCCAAGTGACACAAAGTGTCACTGTCACAATATGAATAAAAAATGTACTAGATAGACTCAAGTTCAACCATTCCAGCAGATGAATGGAATAATTTCAATGGAATGAAATTCTATAAAATTTGCTAAACTTAAGTTGAAAGTTATTGCAAATTATATCATGGAATTGTACATAAAGGTCTCATTTTGACAGTCACCGGGAAAAACAATGATTCCTTATTTCTTCTTGCCACGGAAAGAAAAGAACTTGAATATAATTTGAAACCCAACCGTGACAGATATGTTGAACATATCATAATCAGAAGAATCCATAAAAGCCTATTGATATTACTTTACAAATTGCTGATATAATGACCATCAACTCTAACACTTTCTTCGATGATTACATCATATCATAACAATCTGATATGATGTAATTTTACCAGCAAGCACCACAGAGTGCCCCAAGAAAAAGATGCATTGTCAAGGGAAATTTTAAGAACACAAGCATAATTTGATTAGACAATATACCCTTGTTGACTTTGCAAGAAGACAATATTCGGAATGCAGCATTTGCAACATCTTGCGGGAGTTTCCTAGAGAGATATGAATATACCACTCCTTTACAATCATTAATAGAATCAACGTGATTGGGCACATTCACAGAGTCTTTATTCTCATTGATAGTCAATTCTGTTCCAGAAATTTGAAGAACAGCTTCCATAATCGCAGGTTGGCAAATTGGTCTGCAGCACTCTTTAAGAGGATCAATGGTACTGCAAGCCTCAAGTAACTTGCTTGTATTAACTACTTTCTCAAAGCTAATTACATCTTTCACCGGACATGACCCACCAGTAAGATTTAATGATTTTACAGAACAAAGTTTAGGAATTGT
This sequence comes from Euphorbia schlechtendalii, assembly GCA_949673415.1. NCBI lineage: Eukaryota > Viridiplantae > Streptophyta > Magnoliopsida > Malpighiales > Euphorbiaceae > Euphorbia > Euphorbia schlechtendalii. Next base: position 10,921 of record CATIWQ010106392.1, read on the forward strand.
GCTATTGGCCCCTCTGCTGGCTAAGATGCTAACGATATCTGAAAAACAATCATTAGCCACCGAATTACCCAAAACCAATTTATCAGAGTTGGTGCCATAATAACCCTGAAAGATGTGGAGTAAACTGCCAAACTGTGGACAGCATATAACATTTCCGACAAGTGTTGCTAAAGGTACAGAGCAATCAGATGCCGTTTTATCAATGAGATCTGACATAGCAGAAAAATTTACAGGGCATTTCCCAGTTAAGTTCGGTTCATATGTTGTGGGAAAAGTTGGGTACATAGGTGGTAAAGATTCGCTAGGATAGGGTTCATGTGGGAAGACGGAGGGTGAAATTTCTATGGGATCAAAAAGCCCAGTAATAGGTGGGGTAGCCAGCTCGGATGAGGAAGAAACATGATTAGATTCGAACAGAGTCTGCATAGCCCCAAAATCTTGGAAACTTGACATCCAAATAATGAACAATAAGAAATGTTGGCACAATGAACCTGAGATGCATAAAAATTTATCAAAAAGTAAAAAGTAAAGTAGTTTAATAAACTGGACAGAAACCAAATTCAGTAGGATATAGTATATAAAATAACAAAGCCTGGACACATGTTTCTATGAGTCAAGAGGTATTGAAAAGTCAACATACTTGTACATATGAAAAATTACAATGGCTTACCTTTGCGTCTTGTAGTAGTTAAACAGCCCATAGTTCCACTAACCTTCTGGCACCATTGAGTTTTACAATAGAAAACCCTACAACCTAACTATACACCCAAAACTTGCTCATAGTAATGCAGCACATTAGCGTACCTGCAGAAAATTCATATATCAGAGAAAAACTTGATACATACAGCAACAAAATTTCCAAAGTTCATAGAGACCCTAAAACAGTAAAAAATCATGTAAGAGTATTCAAACCTCCACTAAGCTAAGGACTACAGTTATAACAATTCATCTGCATAAGACCAGACTAAAACTATCAGATGGTTTACATCCTTCAAGGAAAAAAGTTAAAAGATTACTCAAGTAATTAGCATACAAAAATTGTTTTATCTTATTTCTGTGCAATATACAAGATAATAGTGGTCAGCAGAAAGGTGTTTGTAAAATAAAAGGCCTAGTTTGGCTAAACATTACAGTGGCTCCATTAAAAACTTTGCTCGATATCATGAGTAGAGGCCACTTCAGCTCAGTATCTCAACTCTCAAGAAAACCCTTTTTGAACCATCTGGCTTGATTTATTTACTCTAGACTGGTTGGTCAAACACAGATCAAACTTTGAATCACTGATTATAAAATTAAGTAAAGTTCTCTCTCATAAGATTCAGGCTAAAAAATTAAACATAATATTCTCAAATTGAATATATAACTACCTCTTTATTCACAAATGCCATGCCCAAAAAATAAAGATCATAAGAGAACAAAATTTTTGAAGATCAACGAGTGCAATGCTTTGTTTAACTAAACAAAACTGTTTTCATATGTTCAATCAAGCAAATATTTGCCCCAACACCAGGGCCAGATCAAAGCAGCTGACTTAAAACTTGATTTTAATTTTCTCGGTCAAAAAAAAAAATCGAGGTCTAACAAGGCCGAGTTAAAGAAGCTCCCTTGGGAAAAAAAAATGTAAAAAGAATAAACAAAAACTTGAACAATCCATATAACTTCCTTTTCAACACAATTTCTAGACCACTAACAGGAGGATCTCGTGGTTCGTAAGAAAATGAAACGCAAGCAAACTAAGACCAGCTCAAGCAGGCCTGGTAAGCTCAATCGAGTAGAAGCTCCCAAACAAAGAAGAAAAGGTACCTGAAGATGATGAGCCCATCAAAGAAACTATCCAGAAATCTGATGGTCACACGGACAGGAGATGATAAGAATAGCGAAATTTCAGTACATGAGCTGCATGAAGAGTGGATCGAATTTGGTAAAGGAGGTAAAAATGAGATGAAAAAAGGGAGGGGGTAAGAAACCCTAAATCGGAGCTTTTTAGCTAACTCAGTAGAAAGTCTCTCTGTGATTGTAACCGAGTTGGTGGATGAAATTAGAACTTAAATAGTAGGAGCTTGCTTACTTTACCTTTTCAGACCCGCTCGACCCGACCCGGTATGATTCGGTTCAAGTTTCGCTGCTAATTCGGATCCTGTCTTGTCTTTTTTCAATATATGCGGCGTAGGGATAGGAGCTCGTACATATTGTTTACACGTATTCATTGCCATCCGACCGACCTTAACGAAATTAAGCAATTGCGTGGCAATCTCAAACAATGAATTTTGTTGGAGTCTACAGAGAAATTAGTTGAATTTGAATGTCAAATTTATGAAATTTAATTGACCAGTATTTTATAAATAATGATAGACATGAAAAAACTGAAAAATATATAATTTTACAGTGATTCATCAGAAATTACCAAAATTTTTACAAGTTTTTTTACAGTTGATTCTAAGACTTTTTAATTTTTTATAGCCTATTGTTTATTGTTCCCCGGACAAAAAATCGAAACAAGATTTTTACGGTAAAACACTTTGATTTGCAGTAATACTACTAGATGAGTTAATTTTGCGGGTACAAAAAAACTTAACTAGTTATTCTAAAATTTGTATATTTGAATTATGTCTTGATATCGTTTATGTAGAAAAAATGGGACAAGGCTAAGATATAAAATTTGAATACAATGAATTTGTTGGCTTCACTGGATTGGATGATGAATGGATGAATGGTTGTGATGATGTTTACTAATATGTAAATATTTGTGATCATTAACAATTGAGTTATTTCACAACATTATTAACTAATGGATATTCTTAGACAGTGACAAGTCCAACAAACTTTACAATGGTGTTCACGTGTATATTGTAAGATATTGTTTAAAAATTTATCTGTTACAAGATTTTTTTTAATAACAACAATAAATACTTTAACCGCACAATAAGATCATGTTCTTTTCAACTTCTAAATCCTAAACTGAATTGAACTGAATTTAACTGAACTAAACTGAACTTAATAGACCTGAACTGAACTTAACTGAACTGAACTTAACTTAACTGAACTGAACTGAACTTAATGAACCTGAACTTAATTAAACTTAATAATAAATATATTAATCATTAAAATAATAGTAAAACCCAATTAAATTAAATAAATAAATTATTAGTAATCATTACAAATAATATTATTAATAACTACCTATATAAAATAATTAATAAAACAATTTTAATACCATTAATAATAAAAATTGTTATAATACGTAAATTCATTTAATTAAAAATTTTATTATTCAAATAATAATTATTATTATAATTACACATCAACTAATAATTATTATAATAAATTGTAGTTTGGATTCAAATTATCACTTATTATTGGATTACAAAAATGTAATAGTTATTTTAATTAATAAAAAATTTTATTTTATTATCCCATATCACATTTTCTAATTAATTAATATTATGATTATAAATAAAAATATTATTATATTATAGTTACATTAATACTATTATTATATCAATAACACTAGTAAGTATCACTATTTAAAAATTATTTTTACTATATTTATAATCAATATTAACCACATTAAATAATGATTATTTTTCTATATTAATATTTATATCATTGTTCTTCTTTTTATTATTTATTACTATTAATTTTTATTAAAGATTAATTAAAATAATCATTATTAAAATTAAAATTTATGAACCTGAACTGAACTTAATAGACCTTAACTGAACTGAACTTAACTGAACTGAA
>CATIWQ010106396.1:0-33631 GCA_949673415.1 Euphorbia schlechtendalii
AAACTTTACAAAAGACCTCTTTACTTTGACCACTGACAAAATCATCGGAGGATCTTCGCCGGAAACACTCCCGGCCGAGGATTTGTTTTGCAGGACTTTGGAAGACCCAGTAGACGACAAGATCACTTTTGAAGGACATCAGAGTGTTAGGAGAGTAAAAAAGAAGTGGATAAAAAAAACTGAAAATTGAATAAAATCGGTTAATCTCTGCTCGACTTTCTATCAAGTAAAAAAATTAATAAATTATATAAAAAAGGAAAAATAAGATGTGTCCGAAATTGAATGGGACACCCCATTGGAGATACCGAAATTGGGACAAGTAATATTTTTCATATCGGTGCACTTTTATAACATGTTCAATATTTATCATGGGCAACAATAATAGACTTCAAGTGTCAAGTTCAAGGGAAACAATACTTTTTCCTCCTAATTTCTGTTAAGGTAAACAATAGTACGTAAGTTTAACAAACACATTAATTCTCTATATGCAGCTTGATTACACTTGAATTTGTACCATTTTACAAAAACCAAGATAGTATAATCCCTTTAGCCATTTAATCTATGTGATATACATGCTACCCCTTTTTGGTTACTGTACTATTCAATGTGTATACTTTTAGTATCCGTCTAATGCAATAATTAAGCATTTGGTTTCTTGTTATGCATTTTCTATTACATTTTCTGCTATTGTTCTGTAGAATTTCCATTTAAGGGTGCTATGTATAATTCGTACTGAAGGCGAAGGGGCACAAAATTGAATTGCATAGTACAAACAAAGTTGTACCACAGGGACCAAATGGTGATATAGGCAATACCAAAAGAAAGTTTTGCCCAAAAAATTAAGCTCAATAATCATTCTGCGATGCCCAAATGCAGCATTATGCAATATATAATTACCAATCTCATCTTCAGTAGAAAAAGGCACAGCATAGAAAGAGATAAAATACAATAACAATAATTAATGCAATTATAAACAATAATATAGATAATATCATATCACTCCTTTATTGTTGCTATAAAAAAAACACCATTTATCAAGCCTCACAACCAAAACATCTTGTGACCCTCTCATCAAAATTCAGCCAAAAAAAATAAAAATCCAGAGTTCTATCGCTTACAACGAAAAGCTGCTGCAAAACTATGCCCGTTAACGTAATGCTTCCAGTAAGTAATAATCCTCCATTTCTATCTACTTCTTCAGTACACACAATGCAATTTCTAGTGTTAATCAACAATTTTTTCATCTCCCTCCCTATAACTAGTTGGAAGTTGTTACAGCTGACAATGTTTTCGAAAATAAAGAAACACTCGAGACACAGATAAAGGAGCTCAGAGCAGCAGGAGTTGACGGAGTAATGGTAGATGTCTGGTGGCGCATTATCGAAGCCAAAGGGCCTAAGCAATATGATTGGAGTGCTTATAAGAGCTTATTTCAATTCATTCAACGATGTGACTTGAAAATCCAAGCTATTATGTTGTTTCATCAATGTGGTGGGAATGTAGGCAATGAAGTCTACATACCGATTCCTCGGTGGGTAAGGGATGTCGGAGATTCGAATCCCGACATTTTTTACACAGACAAGGAGGGCAATAGAAACAAGGAGTACCTCTCTATTGGTGTAGATCATCAGCCTCTCTTTTGTGGACGAACCTAATTCAGGTAAATTTATCACAAGAAAATTATTTATTAGCGTCACGCAACGCTAAAATTATGTTAGTGTCGAAAAATGTCATTAGCGTCAAATTAGCCAATTTAGTCTCGATGCTAATTTTTTTAGCATCAATATTGTCGTCGCTATGTCATTCTACGATTGGCTTAGTTTGCAAGTCGACGCTAAATAGAGACAACAGCACTGATGCTATTCTGACCACTGTTTTAAAAATCTCCGCGTAGACGCTATTTTGAGGGTCGCCGCCTGGTTACGCCTAGCGCCTAAACCCTGCTGACTAGCGCCTAAGTCCGCCTAGGCCCCGATTCACCTTCGGCCGCCCGACTAGCACCTGGCGCTTTTTAAAACACTGATTCTGACACTAAAATTGTCATCTCAGTAGAATGACGCTAACACCTTCATAGCGCAAAATTTTGAGTTGCCTTTTGTTGTTGCTATTTCGACGCAAAAATTTAGTTTTGTCAAATGCTTTTATTAAATGCAAGGCCTAATGGTGGCAATAAGAATGGTCCCTCGAAACTAAGGATGTATGGAATAACATACCTTCGATTATCCGCTACCCTTTTCGAAGAAACCAACTTCAAGCTATTTAAGTCAAATGTCAAGAAAATGCATGCTGACCTGGTATAAAGAACACGTAACAACGTATATGTTCCAAATTTATGTTCTGTTTCCTAAAATGTTAATGTTTTCAGGATTACTGTCCGAACCCTGAAAAGTACAACTACAAAATTGATCCATTGAAAAGGTCAAAGCCAAAGATTACAATAGATGAACTTCTAGAAGCAACAAAGGGAATGGCTTCATTCCCATGGGATTCACAGACAGACATGCTTGTGGAAATTGATAGTGTTGGTTTTCTTGGTACTGTACTCAATAAGATCAAGACCATTTGCTTCTTTAAGTAAGAATCACATCTATATATCCAATGTTAATAAAATTCCCCTACAGGTCTGTGGTATCATATTGTGATAAAAGTTCTGGTCAATGGTAATAAGAGTTTGCTGTAGGCGGTGATATCATTTATAATAAAAGCTCTAGTTAAAATAAAAGACATCAGCAAAAACACAGCAAGAACCAGTTGTATATTATAACTTTCTACAATGAAGGGCCTTTCTATTCTGAGTTTCTTCATCAGTAATTTCATCTTGGCCAAGATCATTCAAAATATTAATTTTTTTCCATGAAGCAAAACTGGTTAAGAATAATAATGTTAAAAATTTGATTACAAAATCTGTATCAATATTATCTTTTATGATTTTAATTAGGCCGTTTAGATTAGAATTAGAATTAGAATTGATATTTCATCCGATTGTTATCTTGTAAACCTGTGAAAAGGCATTGAAATTTCATAACCAAATGTGCATATTTAAATAATGAAATTGCAAGTTTGAGTTCAGTAAATAAAAAGCCAACAAATTATCATAAAATATAATGAATTTTAAGCACGTGCTATAACAACAACGACTAAGGAGAAAAACCTTCATCATCAGAACTAGAATAATCAAGTCGTCTTTCCACAATGGCCGGAAATAATCTTCGATGATGAGTAGACGATTGTTGCCGATTATCCGGAGTAGAAGGCGTAGTTGAAGTTTCCCTCTTACAAGATGACGACGTTGATGTCTTTGGTTTTTTTGCTCTATCAATTGCAACATCTTTACATGTCTTATCTAACATTATTAAAAAATCTCTTACAATCACAAACAAACGCAACCCTTCGAACTTCCCACAATTCCCATGAAAATAGTCCGCTGTTCTTTGCACTTGACTCATTATCCTTTCCTCTTCTTCCGATATGCCCGCAATTTCAGTTTCAGCGCGTTTCACGAAAGTGGCAAGCGCAGTATAAAATGTACCGTCTTCTTCTAGTTTCTTCAAATCCGAATCAAGAAAAGCGTTCATTTTTTCCAATGAATCCTTGACTTTTCCAGGTGTAGTTGTTAACATATCGGCATCTACTGCTGCTGCTCGTTTTATGACTTCTAGCTCAGTGCTTAGTTCCGAAACTACTTTAAGTCCAAGGTTGCAGAAATGTTCAGTCGAAGCATGATCAGAATCTTCAGTGCTATTGTCAGAATTTACGCTCGAAACGCTTTGGCTGTCTCTCGCTGATCGAATAGCGCGAATTCCTTCAGATCGAATAATCTCGTGAATAACAAAGTGCAAAAGTGTAGTCTTTCCGTCAATTCCTTTAACATCGGCGAGTTTTAGAAGTGTATCTAGCTTAAAGGCTTGTGCTCCACCTCGATATGTGCCATCATTCATTCTGTTACCCGTTTTTAGAACGGCTTCTAGAAGTTTGAGGAATAGCCTGTTGTGTCTCAGCTTATCACTTGCAACCTATTGAACATGTTTGGACTTTCGAGTTTTAATAAACAAATAAAATTTTTTGCAACACGGAAAATAATGGTTAACAAATATCTCACCTCTAGAGTTGTATAAAACTCTTTGAGCGATGTTAAATCCTCTTGGAGAGAACTCATGAACAACAATGCTTCCATACGTTTGAATGCGAAAGGAATATCGACCAATATTTTCAGAAAACGCTCGGCAGGGCCTAATTCAGATATATTCCCGGAATATAATCTAAGTTTTAGTTCCTCTTCCGTTGTTGGTGCCATTTTGATCAATGTTTGTAGAAGTTCTGCCGGTAGTTCAGTACCTGAGAAATTAACGAATAAGTTATGTATTGACCATTGAGGGCGAAGAAAATTATGATAATGATGTAATGGCAAAGAAAGTTACATTCTTGTAGGGCATCGATGACTTCTTCTGTTGTTACATTCAATGCTCGAAGAAGGATTGATAAGTTTTGCGCCTTTTTTGGTTCAATTATTTGAATAAATGGAACTGATGGATCAGATGAATCTTTTTTGCGGTTGCCTTTCCTGTTGTCATTAATAGTACTATAACCAAATAATGACTCCATCATCTCCTCATTGACCCTGCAATATATATATTGTTCTTTATTCAAATAAAATATGCTAATACTACAAAAAGAAAGCAAGAATAGATTTATGAGGCTTACTGGAATGATCCAGAACTAATCTCATGCCAAACCATAGATTGATCCGGATTGGCCATAACCTTGTCCCAAAAAAATGGTTTTAATTTGGCCTTTTGAGATGCTTCAGTTAGATTATTACTTCCAGCATAAGTCTTATTTCTTCCATGATGCAGGCCAAGGGGCGAAGGCTTCAACTTTGGTGGCGGTGCAGGTGGGGCCGGTTTTGGAGGTTCCGGGGCTGAAGGAGGGGGCGGAGGAGGGGGTGGCGGCGGCGGCGGCGGTGGTGGTGGAGGTGGAGGTGGCGATGAAGTATCTAATTTCCCTGGAGGAGGTTTTAAAGAAGTTGAATATTCTATTTTGTTGATTCCGTTTGATAATGGTAGATTTAAAACTAAAGAATCCCTTCCACCTTTCATAGACATGTTTCCCCTAAACGACGTCTTTTTGCTGCTAAAATTGTATCTTTTGTAGATGTTATTACTATTACTTCCTAATAAGCCATTAGAAATTTGTGTTGTGCCTGAAAAAATTTAATTTAAATGGATAGTATAAAAAATTATAACATCAAATATGAAAATAACGAAAAATTCGAAAAATACGAACTGGGGGTTGGATCGTTCAAATAGGGAAGAGATTTAGCATCTTTATATCCATTCATCTGTCCAGTAGTACTCCTGTCTTTCTTAACCCTACAACATAACAGGCAACAAAAAAAGAACACACCAACTAGAAAAAATGTTGCAATGGCAGTTGCAACAATTGCAATCAAAACCTCCTTGTGAATTTCACCACCTTGAGATGGTTTATTAGTATTGGAATTACGAGACTTCGGCGATATTGGATGTTTAACGATTTCTTGATGAGGTGGAGAATTCGAATTCCCTGAAGATGCATTTTGATGTGAAGATTTTACATTGGGAGATGCATTTGGAGACGAAGATTCTTCACTAGGAGATGTATTTGGAGATGGAGATTCTTCGTTATGAGAAGTATCTTGATGTGAAGATTCATCACGAGGTGCATTTTGAGGTTGTGAATCTTCAACAATGGATGCATTTTGAGGTTGTGAATCTTCAACAATGGATGCATTTTGAGAGGGAGGTTGTTTATCAAGAGATTCATTTTGATTTGGAGATTGTTTATGAGTTATTAGCAATGGAAGAAAAGAGCTTAAACCGGCAATAACTAAAGGCGAAGATTTTCCACGAGTTCGAGGCAAAGTGCTATTCTTATGTTGATGTGGTTTTCGATTTGGCGGGGATGTTGCGATTGGTTTCGGGTCTTGAGATTGATCGAATCCTCTATTTCTATTGTAATCAGCAGCTAGCTGTCTTCTGTGAGTAATTGACCATTTAAAAGGCCACATAAAATAACTAATAAACCAATTCTTGAGGCTGACTCCTTGGTAAGAAACAATTTTCTTCCTCAAACAATCAAAGGTCTCTTGTTTCTCTTGTGATGACAAATGACTAATAACCTCATAGATGTAATTTGATTTAATGGCTACATCTTGAAGAATACATAAGTCAAAACTTCCATAATTGCCTTTACTATATGAGATTGTATTCTTGCAATGGATCCACACTAAATTGGCCTGTAAATAGAAAATTTGTCAACTTTAAAAATGTTATAATTTCACTAATAAAAAATACATACAATATTTCATATTCAGAAGAGAAGAAAGATTTAACGTACAATTTCGTCATTTATATGAGGACAACCGCGACTAAAAAGCATTTGTTCATTTTCTCTCGTTCCTTTTGTTCTTCCCGGAAATACATAAAGCAAAATAATCAACCAAAAAAAGTAGCTAACTTTTCTCAGTTCCATTATCACCCCATTTGCTAAATACCTTATTCATTATTTGATCCAATGTGATAATACTCTTGGAAATTATTGTTACATAAAATGCACATGAAATAGAAAAGATAATATATTGCTAGTTTGTCTGGGAAAGAAGAAAATGTCATCATGGATGTTAAAATACTTATCTTTCAAGAAATTTGCATTTTGACCTATAAGCCATAACACCGTTTCCAATCTTTAAGAAATGAAACTTTGATTGGAAGACGAATTGATGAATTTGTATAAGAAACAAATTCACCAAATCTATGGCAAAAAGGCGAAAAGTTGGTCGAGAAAGGCAAATATGAAGAGGCTGAGAGCTAAAAAAAAGTTGATGAAAATAAGATTGTTTGTTGTAAATTGGGTTGGTAAAAAATGTTCCGTACATTTTGGAGGAGAGATGATGAGGAGCAATGTGGAACATCCATTGTCATTTATAGATTCTCTTTATTTTTCATTTAGGATATTGAAGTTTGAGGTTGTTATAATGTAATAGTTTGTTTGCTATTTAGGAATTACATAAATTTACACATTCACTTAACTCAATAGCCAACATTGGAAAGTCATAGTAGAATTTAACTCTCTCTAATTTAAGGGTTGAAACAAGTATAAATTTTAGGGTAAGTTTTATAAATGGGTTGAGAGCTAGGAATAATTTCAACCCAAGTTTTGTATCCTAAATTATTTGATCAATTAAGTTTTGTATTTACTTTCTACACGCTCTAAAGTTTCTGTGTTCACCTTTCTTACCTTCTACGCTTGTTTTTTAATTTTCTTATCTTATTTCGCCATTATCTCTTAAACTGCTCATTTTTTTGACATGATGCTTTAGAGTTTTTTATTCGTCTCATTTTTATCTTCGAAACGCCATCCATTGTGATATACTTTTTCCAAAATATTTTGCAACTGTTTGATATCTGGTAAGAAACTGGTATATAAGTGGTATGTAACTGGTAGGAAGAACAAGATGTGTCAATTTTGTTATGAAAGTATGGTAGGTAACACAAATACATGTCAAAAGTTTATCTCCGTAGCAATAAACAAACAACTACAATCTTAAAAGTAATGAAAATGCATTAGAAAGTGATTACAACAAAAAGTATTGAATAAAAAATAGTAGGAATCTGGTATGTGACTAGTATGAAGAACAAAAAATGTCAAAACTAGTAAGAAACTAGTAGGTAAGTGGTAGGAAACTAGTATGAAGAATAAAAAATGTCAAACCTAGTAAGAAAGTGGTAAGAAACCGGTATAAAGAATAGGTTCTTGAAAATTAATTAAAATGCCTTAGAAAGTAATTAGAACATGTACGATAAAACTATTGAATCATAACAGTAGGAAACTAGTATGTAATTGGTAGAAAACTGGTATTGAAATTAAAACAGTAGGAATCTGGTATCTAACTGGTATGAAGAACAAAAAAATGTCAAAACTAGTAAGAAAGTGGTAGGAAATTGGTATCTAATTGGTATTGAAATTAAAATAGTAGGAATCTGGTATCTAACTAGTATGAAGAACAAAAAATGTCAAACTAGAAAGAAAGTGGTAGGAAACTGATATTTAACAGGTATTGAAATTAAAACAGTAGGAATCTGGTATCTAACTGGTATGAAGAATAAAAAATGTCAAAACTAGTAAGAAAGTGGTAGGAAACTGGTATCTAACTGGTATTTAACTGGTATTAAAATTAAAATAGTAGGAATCTGATATCTAACTGGTATGAATAACAAACAATGTCAAAACTAGTAAGAAAACGGTAGGAAACTGGTATTGAAATTAAAACAGTAGGAATCTGGAATCTAACTGGTATGAGGAACAAAAAATGTCAAAACTAGTAAGAAAGTGGTAGGAAACTGGTATCTAACTGATATTGAAATTAAAACAGTTGGAATTTGGTATCCAACTGGTATAAAGAACAAAAAATGTCAAAATTAGTAAGAAAATGGTAGGAAACTGGTATTGAAATTAAAACAGTAGGAATCTGGTATCTAACTGGTATGAAGAATAAAAATATCAAAAATGGTAAGAAAGTGGTAGGAAACTAGTATCTAACTGGTATTTAGCTTGTAATTTTCTGAATCTTATTAGAATCTGGTAGGTAACTAGTATCTAAGTTGTATTAGCTTGTAATTTTTTGCATTTTGTTAAAAATCTGGTATCTAACTGGTTTTTGGCTTGTAATTTTCTGTATCTTGTTAGAATCTAGTAGGTAAATGGTATCTAACTGGTATGAAGAACAAGTTGTGTTAAATTAATCTTGAAAGTGATGAAAATGCATTATAAAGTTATCTAAACATGTAAGATAATTAATTACACCTAATCAGCTGATTTAAGTTCAGAAATACTTTGAAGAGCAGGCTTCCCAAGATCAATGAGAGTGATACAAATCAGATTAGTATATAAATTTACAATTGCATATAGCCTAATGAAATCCTCACATCAATTACAACACAAAAATTGCATAATCAATCTGCAAATCAACAACAAAAACAAACACAAAGAGACAAAACGAAATCTATCAGCAACAACAGGATTTCAACTCCATGGATCCTCATTCTCAATTGAAAAAAAAAATAGTCGAAAACTAGAAAATTGGAATTATGCAGAGAATTTAAGAATTGCAGAGAGTAGAAATTTGAAGAAACTTCGATCCAGAGAAAATCGAGAATAATCGAAACAAGGAAGAGAGATTTTGATTGGGATAAACGCGCGAAGCTTGATAAAACAGTGTATATATAGAACGTATAGAGTGAAAACTGAAACTTAAAATTGATTATAGAATGCAAATGATAAGTTGGAACGTATTTTTGTAACTAAATTTCACAAACTCTACATTTTTTACGATTTCCCTTTTTTTATAAATTTGAAAGGGAAGGATTTGAATCTTCAATAGTATTCTACTATTTCAATCTTTAATTAAAGTATACAACATATAATGGGTGAGTCTCTGCTGCACTGGAGACTGCAGACTTGAAATCAAAGTTGTTTAGGTATCTTAGAATATAAATGGAACATGTGTTATTATTATTGTAATTTATTCGTTTCATATAGACATCTTTAACCCAACTTCAAAAGTGGGGTTTCAGTTAAAAATGAAGTTCCAATTTGAGTTCAAAAAACTCGATGTTCAAATATAAAAGGGGAATGGTAAGAAATGCTAACTAATTAGATTTAATTGTAATTTTATCCTAAATAGTATAAATTAGTAATTTTATCTTATTATATTTCATATTTGAACTTGTACGTGAATTACAATCCTATTAATTAACAACCTTGTCTCTCTTAATTAATTTTAATTTCTTAACTTAAAACGACCAAATTTTTCAAACTGCTAATATTTTCGAAACGATTCTCAAGAACATTTTGTTCGTTTCATTTTTATCTTTAAAAAAATCTAACTCAATATACTTTCAACAAAAAATTTGAATTATACCAGTTTGCATTTTGGTATAATGTTCATTATACCAGATTTCTTTATACCAAAAATCAACTATAACGAACATCATACTAATTTGCAAACTCGTATAATACACATTATAGCACCTGGAAAAAATCAAGTATAAAGAAATCTGGTATAATGAAAATTATACCAAAATGCAAACTCGTTTAATATGAATTATACCAATTTGAACTTTCAATTTTTTTTATCGAAAGTAGATCCAGTTGAATCTTGTTTTAAAGATAAAAATGAAACGAACAAAATATTCTAAAGAATCGTTTCGAAAAAATTAACGGTTTGAGAGATATTATCAATTTAAGTTAAAAAATTCAAATTAATTATAAAACATCTAATAAGATTACAATTAAATCTAATTAATTAAACATTCTTATAATTAATGATAATGTAATTAAATTATTTATTCATATCATGGCATTTCTGAAAAAAGCCCAATACAAAATGGCTTGCGCAGGAGACTTTTGTTTGTGTTTACCAATCGCTTGATCATTTGAACTCCTTTTGGGCCAATTTGCATTGGGTCTAGCAAGGTCAATATGGACGGCATTTTTGTTTTAGTTACACCTTTCCATTTTGAGGCTTTTTACAACAAAAAAAAAAAAAAGCATCGTGACATTATAAAATTAATTTGTTTGAAAAATAAAAAAAATTATTGGAATAAATTCTTTTGAATTGGATTTAATTAGATGTCAATTCAGCACTTATTAAAGATAAATTTTATTTATATGTTATTCCAAAAAAAGTCTCTTTCATCAAATGTACCCAGTTTAGCAGTAAAAATAATTCAATATATTCATCATTTTGTTCTTCATATCACGTCTAGATTAAATTATGGATATCTATCAAATGATAGTATAACACATGAACCAAGAAAACTTGTATATAAGCAAATGATATAAATTTATCAAATTTATCATATGATGTCCTTCAAAAGTGATCTTCCACTTACCGAGTCTTCAAAGGTCCTGCAAAACAAATCTTCGGATCCTCCGACGATCTAATCAGTGGTTTTAGAAGGGTAGTTTTAGTGTGTTCTTAGAATAATAGCTGTTACCTCTACAGTGGGATATTGTTTTGCTATTTATAGGATTGCATGTAATGATGATGTGTGGGACCCATCTGTAAGAGGTACACGTGTGGCAAGCCTCTTGGGGGTCTTGTCTGCCGTCGGAGCATTAAATGATTCATCTCTGCCAGTTGGTAATGCATTTAATGCGGTAGAGGAGAGAAAAACGTCAGAGTTGGCGTGAGTTCTGAGGATGATGTCTCGGCATAAGCGCGGTGGGTAACGCCGAAAGTTATTTAATTTGTGATTCCATACCTCGACGTGATGTTATGCTGATATGGTGTCTGCACGTAGTGGTGCCGAGGCATACCTTTATTTAGTCCATATAATTTTTGGGTCTTCTAGTGGGCCTTGAGGCTTTAATGATCCTTGATATCAATAACTATTTTGCTTGAGGTAATTCCATTATTAAGAAACTTTAATTTGTGCATATACTGTACTTCAATCTAAACGACAATAAAACAATTTCTGTTCAATCTAACATTGATATAATAATTTGATAATTCATTA
This sequence comes from Euphorbia schlechtendalii, assembly GCA_949673415.1. Classification (NCBI taxonomy): domain Eukaryota; kingdom Viridiplantae; phylum Streptophyta; class Magnoliopsida; order Malpighiales; family Euphorbiaceae; genus Euphorbia; species Euphorbia schlechtendalii. The sequence continues at coordinate 11,559 of CATIWQ010106396.1, forward strand.
GATCATATTTGGTGATACTATGTCAATCTATTTCACATTTATTCTTTCAGAATTGGCCTTTAAATCATTTAAGTTTTTAACCCTAATATTTATTCTATTAGTGGAAAAACAAAACTACATTTTCTAACCTCTAATAATTTCATTTTAAAAATTACATTTATATAGAATTTAATTCATAAGAGATTGGGCACTTTAATACACAATTATATAAAAAAAGTTTTAAGCAAATTAATGGAACAATTTTAGTTTGGACGGAAAAAGAAGTTAGACAAAGAATACACCAATTTTAGAATTAATGAAATGGATCGAAAGAGAAAGAAATATTAGAGTTAATGTTAATTTGTAAGATGATATATGAAAGTAGTAAGTTGGCAATATCATAGCATAATTATATATTCCCATTAAGGAATGAAATGATTGCGCCACATGGATTATGCTATCTGTTTTCAAGAAGAATTTTTAAACACATGAATCTCAAAAAGAAAAAAATAAGTAATTTATCTGGAACCATTTTAAACCCTTATTTTTAAGGTTCATATCCATTTCCGTCATGTATTTTTTAACCGGTTACTAAAAACAACCTGATACATAAGGGTTTTACAAGAAGAGAATCAATTTTGGGTAAAAGTATTTCCATGAGTTCATGAATTGATTGGTTTAATGTTCAATTCTTTTAAACCCATAAAATACCCAGAATTAGTTGGCAATTGCTTTTCTAATTTGATGTATTCAGTCCACAGAATCTTTCAAACAACTGTACTTGCAAGATTTCCTTTTTAAATTTAATTTCAAGAAATGATGTGATCTAAATTGCAGGTTGTAAAGAATCAAAAAGAATCAAAATTATATTTGTGGAGAAAGATTTAGAATATAAATAAAAGGGGAATAAAAGAATAATATTTGTCCCATTGGAAAGGGTGGATTTATGTGGTGAGCCTCACATGGGCAAATTATATACATTATAAGTATTATTTAGTTAAATTGATATATGTGACTACTGTTTAATTTACTAATTTCAGGACATTTTATAAGCAATGACACAAAAATTCTTATTTTAAGACTACAGGTAACATATAAACAAAATATAATACCCTCTGACGTTAAGTAAAGTAAATAAATAGAATTTGAATGTAATAGCGTCAAGTAGTTTCCAACTTGATCAATCAATTTAAAATTAAATAATTATGTATCAACTATCAATTGGTTGAGCTCAACTCATTAAGCATTATTCAAGGTTCAATTGGTCTTCCCTTGTACTCAAATCCAGATTATCAGTGTCGGACAAAAATATAAATAAATAATCATTAAAACCTAAAATTAATATACATAATTGCATGATTGTATTTTTTTGAAGTATGAAGAGTATTTTGCGCGTAACTTGTTTATGGTTTAGATTATACAATATCTCGCACAGATCGCAATCAATCTCCACGATCTTTAATATCTGAAATTGAAACTTGCCTTATAATAACACATCACTAACTTAATACGAACGTAACTTTATTTGTTTATTAGATTGTCATCTCAACCACACCCTATTTCTTTTTTCATGCTTTGCTTGTTTTTCAACAAAAACTTGTTATAGCTAGCCTTTTAAACCTAACAATACATACCCTCTTTGACTATATAAATTAATCTACTAATCTCTCTCCATCAAGGTCATAAATTTACGTATATCTGATCAACAATAAGGTATGACACAAAGAAACTTAATTTTGTAGTAATTCTTCTTTTCGGTAGTGTCCGGGTAGGCCATCCACCGGAGAAAACTCCATATTTGGTGTAACCCTTTCATTCTATGGATATGATATCTTAAAAGAAATACTAATATATAAAATTTAACATATATGCACAGGTTTAATTAGTTGGGTTTTATAAGATGAGAACTCCTTCATGTAGCCTATGTATCTAAGCACGGTACTAACAACTGGACTGCTCTCTCCAAGAAAGCAGGTTTAGCTATGCAATTTCCTTTTTTTCCCCTTACTAATTTATGTTATGCTATTACTAGTTTATATAGGGGAAAACACATTTTGCCAAAATTTTCTGGCATGGCCAGCGGTTAAATTACGAAAATATACACATATACAGTTAAAAATATTGATTATTTACAGGAGTTGATAGATGTGGGAAGTGTTGTGGAACTAGGTGGACTAATCATCTTAAACCTGGTCTAGAAGATGACAAATCATCTTGCTGTTGATGTGATAATGTGATGGTGTGTTTGGGATTAATTTTTCAAAAGCTTCATTTTTAAGCTTTTTCAACTTGTTGTCTTGAAAAATTTTAAAGTTCAATAGCAAACAATTTCTAATCAAATAGTCACATGAGAGTTAAAAGTTTTTGTCCAGTGCCGAAATATATTTCGTATTAAAAGTTTGTAAGTTGAACTTTCATGATAGTAGTAGCCGTAACATGTCAACACACTGCGTGGTTGACTTGAGTTGTAAACACTTTAAGTACGTACATATAAGGTGAATTCGGGAGCACCCGAAATAATAGCAAAAGTTTTTATTTGGAACTAAACATGTTGGCTAAATTTTATTCAGTAAATTGGTCATATATCACGATAGAGATAGGAAACTTGAACAAATATATTACAAACGAGTGAACATTGAGTTCTAGTACCGTGTCATGAAAGGAATTGACTTACAAGTACAACTTATTAATTATTATTACTTTTTTTTTATTGTAATTGAATAAATTTACGGCTCAGTTGATAGAAAGTATGACTTTGATTGTAAATTTACTATAGATAATAACCGAGCAATGACTATGGGTGTGTATATTGATGGTATAGGTGGAATATGATGATAGCCAAATTACTTGCCGGAAAAGGAGAGAAAGAAGTAAGGAATCATTGGAATAGTAAACTGAGTAAGAAGCTTTTTGGAATGGGAATAGACCCTCTTACTCACAAGACTTTGTCTCAAATGATTTACAAACATGACGAGAAAATGTTAACCAATATTTATTCCTTCCAACTAGACGTATTACAACAATTCAACAAAAAACACGAAACCATATAGGTCGATGTTGTAAAAGATGAAAACACGAAGTTGAAGAAGATAAAGAAGGAGTTGTACAGTATTCCTGAATAATGAAAAATTAATTCGATACAAACCGTTATAAATGAACTAAATCCGAATTTTAAACAAGTTTCAAAGAATAAATATAATATGAACAGTTTAGTTGATAAGACATTAATGGAATTGTTTTCAATATTTTATTGATTCCGTATTCTTTATACTCTTCATACAAATCAAATTATTACATAGATGTTAGGAAAGTGTAACATGATAGATATAAAATAAAAATATTATAAATGTTTATGTTATTTTTTTCTAAAGCTCAAATAATCATATAATATAAAAGGTTTTCAAGTGTATAATGTCTTGCTCTTTTTATAATAAATTTTTCTTTATTTACCAAAGACGTAGCAATGAGTAGTTATATTCCATCAATCATATTATATGCAAACGAATTTACTAATTGAATAAATTTTTCAGAAAAGATGTATGCATAAAGCGATCAGTAATGTCAAAAAATAGTTAAATTAATTACCTATACATACATTCAAATAAGAGTTGTGAATTTATTTGAAATAATTTTCCTTTTCAATTAAAGCAACTATTTAATTTTATAAATTAATTTCTATATTCAATTATTTAATTTTGCCCAATTTGAAGCTACGCTCAAAGGCTCTTGAGCATATATATATATATATAAATTAGTTAATTAAATTGCATGCTTTTCTTAATTCCAACACATGTAATCATGCCTCTTTTAACCTAACAATTAACACTATTCATTTACAATCAAGAAAAAGGTGCCAATTACTACTAAAGCTTCGACCGTTCACAAAAGTTCATCTTTTAACTTCAATATAGATTAAGCTATATATATCATTATACATTGGATGGAATTTTGCTAGATATCGCTTTGATTTTATAGATATAATCGGTTTTATTGATTTTGTAATATTTATAGTTAATTTTTTAATTAATGAGAGTTAGCTCATACAAATATATCAATTATACATTAATACATCCTCATCATTTCCAAGCGTTAACAATCAATTAAGATTCCATATATTTATATCTTTCATTTAAAATAGTTATTATTATTATTATTATTTTACAATATTTATATACTATAATTTATATTTTAACTAAATTTATAATAAATGTTAAAAATACAAAAATTACAAATCCAATTATCATTTTGCTTAAGTCTAGACTAATTTTCATCTAGATCTCTCATCCACCGCTATCATCTTACAATAAATGGATGCAAAAAAACATACAAGATTGAAACTTAAATTCTTCCTATAAAAAAAAAGAAAATTATTAAGATTCAGACTTAATTATGGACAAATTGTGTTGCAGCTTAGCAGAAAAGGACTAATTTGATTATTTATCTCACGAATATCATTTATCTCATCGCATCATCCGTTTCTTCTCCCAAAAAAAACGACATGTCGTTTCACTGAACGACATCTACCCTTAAACGCGGGACATTGAGAGAGGTTAAGTTTGGATCAAAGAAGTGGAACAAACGGCAGCTAGTGCTTGTGCTAAATACAAACAAAAATTGTCGTAGCTCCGGTATCGGAAAAAACGGAAAAAGGGGGGAAATGGTGGCGCTTTCCCTCTACAGAGGGAATCTCCACAGAGTTCCTGATGTACCTCGCCGATGGCTAATGCCGGCTCGCGCAATCTCTTTCAAGGACTTCAAATTACTACATCATCGTCGCTCCAAGGCCCTCTCTCGCCTTCATTCCTCCACCGTCACCTCATCGAATCCTCCCCCTAACCCTAATTCTAACCCCAAAGACAACGAAATTGTGATTGCGCCACCGCCGGAGATGGAGAAGGATAAGGGAGCTAATCGCGTAGGGGAAGGTACTTCGAAAAATGCGCCTCCTAAGCTGACCAAGGATCAGGAAACATTTGAATGTGGAGTATCTACTGTTAAAGCGGGCGATTTTTCGAATTCCTCGCCTGTGGAGAAGCATGAAGCAGCTGAGAAAGGGAAGGGGGATTTGCATCCAGCTGATCCTCTTGCTGCGGTATTTTTTTTTAACGATTTCACTTTTGATGTTGCATCGATGCATTGCGTTTATGCTTTCTTGGTTTGCTGTTTATTCTTCCTGAGCTAGAACATATGCTTTATATTTTTTTGTGGCTTTGAAGTTAACTTCTGGTTGTTATAAAATACAAATGCCTGAACATATGAGAACGGTACATGTTTTCACGGTTGGTTATGCTTGTAATCTAACTAGATTTGGTGGTTTAATGGTGGACTTTCATGTGCCAAGATAATTAACAAGGATGTGCATCTTCATGTAAGATACATGCTGAACTAAATTGCAAGTATTTGATTGCACATGAATTTTAGACACTTTGGATTCATTAATATCCACTTAAGGTAGCTTTTTCTAACAATTCTGCCTTTGCAATTCTTCATCTTCCCAAGTTTGTTTAAATGTTACTTATTCATTTTAAAATCTCTTTATCAATATCTAGACTACTAGCAAAGATAATATCTTAGATGATAAAGGGAAAAGGAAAAAGGAAGTGGAGGAGAAGCTAGAAGTTTTGAATGGGAAGAAGCATAATCTTGTTCAAATGCTGAAGCAGGTAAGATCTTTTCTCGAACATGAATTTCTTTCGATTTGTTGTAGTGAGCTATTTCTTTACGCCACAATGTGCTTCATTTTTACCATTTCCTTCTGAGAACCGAACTTGGAACAATTTGGTGTTGGTTGGCAGATCTTGAACGTGGAAGGGGAATTAAAGAGACGCAACACCGCACAGGGAATGGCAAGTCGTTCACCTGCTTCTCCTCAAGTGGATATGAGCAATGATTCTGGATCAATGATTAGGCATCTTACTCCTAGAATGGGCTCAGAGGCTAATATTGGTGTTGATATGGAAGGAAGGGAAAATGAAGATGTTTCAAACCATAATAATAATAATAATCAAAGGCTTATACATCAACCAAGCAGCTTATCGCCATTATCTGAGTCTCCTCTTAGGAAGCCTCCTTTCATTCAGCACAACATGGTAACGAATTGCATTTCTTATGGTTCATTTGTCCCATTCTTTAGAGAGTTCCGTTGTTTGTTTGAGCTCTTCATTTGGTTATTATTTCTATTGTGCTTTAGGTTAAGTAGATTAAGGGGCCATCTGCCTTCTATCATAATTTATTACCTTAATTTAAGCTTAAAGGATGGTGTGTGAAGTTCAGGACAGGTTAGCCAGAATTGGAAAATGCTATGACAGCAAAGACACAAATATGGTTTGTGTTTTTCATATTTATGCCACCTCAGCCTCTCTATTCCACCCATGAAATCATATGTGATGCATGCTTGTTGCCTAGTAATATAATTAACTAGCAAGTCTTAATTCAAATATGGACAATATTGGAAAGAAGTTTATCAGCTTTGTTGACAACTTGACCCCAATAGTTCAGAATTTTACCTTGAATTTTTTTTTAATTTTTCATATGCTTACATGCTAAGTGTGCAGTTGTTGAATGAAACTGAACTGTTGGCATGTGTTCTTGTTCCTCTGGACTTGTTTGAACATAAAGTCCAGTCTTTACATATTTTGCAATATTTGAGTCTGAACAGTATGATCTGAGATCAATTTTTGTAGAATTTGGTTGATAATTGCCCTTCTACTCAGTGGGTGCATTAAGCTGTAATTAAGTTACATCTTTCTCTTTAGAATAGGTAGGATTTAGAACAGTCTCAAATTTTATACTCCTAGGGCACTTTGTAGGTTTTGTTTGTGAAACCAATGGAATGTTTGCCTAAAGAAGCATAATGCTTCAAGATGGCAAATGATTTACTTTATTATCTGTTAGTCAAATTTATTCATCGAGACTGTAGCATTTTATCTATTTCATGGGAGGTCAAACGAACGTGTGTCAACGATTCTCCAGAGGTATCACGGTTATTGATAGCTGGAAAGGGTCGACTGGATCGTCCTCTTGAATCATCAAGAATTAGCTAATCAATAAAGAGATTTTTTTCCCTATACTTTGTTCACACTTCACATTAGCTTAAAGCTTACAGCTCACATTTACGTGAGTGAAGTTCAAGTGTTTAAGAGTTACACTTGAGCTAAACACGAATAGATCTCCTTAGTCCTTAGTCACATATGCCCTTCATCTTAATTATGCACTATATCGAACAAATTCATGTGACTTGGAGGAACAATATGGTGATAATTTATTCTATCAGGATCTTACCAAGTGTCTTTGCTTTAGCATCTTGAAAAGTTTATGCAATCTATGATATTCACATAAACCACAACATTTTGTAGGTTCTACATCCATCTCGACCAAGTTTGGGGATGACGAGTAGTCCGAGTCCATCACGGTTTGCTCCAACAGCACAGCTAGGACCTCCATCTACTGTGCCAGCTGTATCTGTATCAGGGACTAATTACGTCGCGTCATCCCCTTCCCCCGCAGCTTCTGGAGGCACCTCGTCATTTAGAGACATCCGACAACCTAGTCCATGGAGCTAGAACCCAAATCTATGCATAGTTATGACATCATCTGCTAAAAGGTGCTATCTTTCTTTCTTTTATTATGGAAAGAATTGTGAGAAAAACTTTGTGCATGACTGTTCATTGTGGAAAGTGATGAAAATATAAGTAGTGGCATTTTTTTTTTCTGTTGTGATGATTGTAGATGTATGAAATTTAGATAATCTAAAGGTGATTACTAATACTTGGAATGTAAAATCGAGTCGTTGTAGTTGCAAGGTCACAACCGCCTGCCCTTGCCATAGATGGAGAAATTGTGAGTGATTTTTTCAAATATTTGTAAAAGTTGTAGGGAAGGGTGCCTTAAGCATGCATTACACATCACTATCTCTATCCTTGTCCCCTACTATTGTCAAGTTAGGAAAGCTCTTTAATCTTTAGGTAAAGGCACTTTTACTTTTTCGGCTTGGATGGCCACTTTTATCCCAAGAATTGACCTTTCATTTTAAGCACTTACGATCAATTTGGGTCATGTAGAGTGGTGAAATCTGATGATTCTGTTAGGTATTTTACATTATCTAGTAATCTAGGGATATGACCATCTATGAGGCAACCATTTTCTTTAGAAGTACCTTTTGATGAATTTAGAATCAAGTTTATCAACATAATAGTAGTTTCTGTTTTTTTAGTAAAAGGTTTACGATAAGGTGAGGTGTCTCCGGCCAAGCCCATAAAAAAATTCTTGGTAAAGAGATTTATGAGACTTAACAAGACTCACAACGGTGATGAAATAAAATCCTTGTGAAGTTCCTCAAGTTTTGATTTCTTAGGCTCTTTTCTTTTCAATTTATTCAACAGCTCATTCAGTTTAGTATAATTCAGTTTCAGTTTCAGTTTATATTTATTGTAAATATTATTAAAGTAATTATACATATATATATATATACATACATACATATATATATATATATATATATATATATATATATGTATGTATGTATGTATGTATGTATGTATGTATATGTATATGTATGTATTATTAGAATGACAAAATTAAATAAAAATATTAATAATAAATAAAATAAATAGTAAGTAATAAAAATTATTTAAGAATATTATTGATAATATGTTAAAATTTGAATATTTATTATTGTTAATAACGAATAACTTTATCTATTAACAAATAAATAGGTAAAATAATTAATTTATAAAGTATTAAAAAACATATCTATTATAATATAATTGAGAAATATTATAATATTATAATTTACGGTTAGGTTAATTTTTCTAATTTAATCTACGTTTATGTTGTCATTTTCACTATCCTAATCGACATGTTGGATATTGCTTTGGATTGTCTTCCAAATTTATTGTACAATAGAATTCACACTACTAACAATATAATTGAAAAATATTACAATTTTATAACTCATGGTTAGGTTAATTTTTCTAATTCAATTTCCGTTTATATCGTCATTTTCACTATCCTCATTGACATGTTAGCTATTGTTTAGGTTCATCTTCCAAATTTGTTGTACATTAGAATTCCGCACTACTAACTTAATTTTTTTTTTCATTTTGTAGTATTTTTAATTAAACTACATTTGTCCCAAAATAATATTACAAAGTATGGTTTTTGTTAATACTAAAAAAGTTAAGGATTCAACAAAATATCATAATAAAATTAATGAAATAAAAATATAATATTATATAGTTAAAAGGTAACATTTTTATTATTGATATAAATAATTATTATTCAATTAAGTTTCAGTATTTTCAGTTTCAGAATAATAAGCTTCAGTTCAGTTCAGTATCATTCAGTTCAGTTCAGTTTCAGTATGTTCAGTTTCAGTTGAAAAGAACAGAGCCTTACCTTTGGATTCTCCCCTGAGCTAGTGTAAAAATTTCCTAAACAATATAAATGAGGAATTAATAGTGAATGGGTGAATTTCATTTTCTATTTTCGAGTCATCTTTTCATTTACATCACCATATATATCTTTTTCCATATAATTAGTGATTGTTTTTTATGACTCTAAAAGTAAAGATGCAAGAACTAATAACATAGCCCTAGAGTGAAAACGATTAAACATCTTTATCTCCAGCTGCATTTTCTATTGCTCGGAGTTTAACGAATGTCTTTTGCGATTTTGACAGTAATCATTAATTTTTTATGCTTGGTTATGATTATTAAACAATTATCTTAGTTGTTTCAAAAATAAAAATTTTCTATAGCAGAAAAGAAACTATAAGCAATTAGCGAACAGAACAAAGCTGTATAATGCATTGATGTAATTTTCCAATATAAAGCATGTGCATTTGGTATTGAATTGACAATCTTAATATCATGAAGTCATGAGGAAAACAACTTCTTAGTAGATCATGTCCAATAAAACTACAAGTATAGAAAAATTTAAAAGGCACGTTTAAAACCCATTTAAATAAAAATAGATTTTAATGCAAGGGAAGGATTATGCCCATCTCAGAAAGCAATGCTGCAACTACAAAATTTTCTCTATCATAGACTTGTAATGAAAAAAAATAAGTAATTCAGTTTTACTTAATTTTAATTTACATTGAAATAATTTCAATTTATTAAACTTTTAAAAAAATAACACTACCCGAAGATATTTAAAGTTTCTTGCAATTCTATCCTATCCCACTTAGGCATATAAAAAAAAGAGCCTTTCTAGTGATCATTAATGCATTTTTCTTGCTAAGTTTACATTTTTCTGCCAAGCAAGTTCGGCCAGCAATATTGGAACATGTAAGGTTCAAGCTTTTATTGAGATATATCAATGGCTAGGACTAAGCCTCCCGTTTGCAATTTTTTTTTTTGAAATTTTATATATTGTTGGACCGGCTCGCGGAAACGCATTGACACATATATTTTTACAATGATATTTATTATCCACTTTGAGCTTAAAATTCTCATGGATTTGCTCTTGGGTTTTACCCCAAAAAATCTCATACCAATGGGGATATGGTTTATACTTATAAGCCAAGATATTCATCCATTTCTTAGCAATGTGAGATATTTATTTGATCAACATTTCTCCCCTCGAACAATACCATTCATTGACCGATTAACCATTCATCCACTAACACGACTTACATGAGCACGAATGGTTCCACAAATATCTGGTGATCAAAGTGCGTGTACAATCTTTGTTTGAGACTCCGAGAATTCATCCACAATACCACTAATGTCGGGGCATGACTATAATACCACATGTTGAACTGGTTTGCGGAAGCGCATGGACACTATATATCATAATGGTATGATTTCGTTCACTTTAAGCTTAAAATTCTCAAGGATTTGCTCTTGGGTTTACCCCAAAAGACCGCATACCAATGGAGATATGATGTGTGCTTTTAAACTAAGATGTTCATCCATTTCTTAGTAATATCAGATATTTGTTTGGCCAACAATATAGCCTATGCTAATATATCTAAGGAATAAGGAATAAATGTAGGATATGAGGGTATCTTCGTCCAACTGTGTATGCCATAAAGAGTTAGATATATGTCTTATGCTTTATTTAAAATGTTTGGATTTGCTTCTCCCCATCCTAGTATTTTGAAATATTAGCTTCCGAGTTAATGTTAATCTCGCTTGTAACAATTTTCACGATTAAGTTTCAATATGTTAGGTTGATCACCTTACGTTCATAACCTAAGTGCCGGCTAAGATTTTGTAACCCACGTTGAGTGACGTTTTAATTTTATGGTTCTTTTTAAAACACTTGGTTATGGTTGGAAGTTTCAATTCATTTAATCTTACACTCTTAGTGATTGAGATTAATATATAGTTAGTGAAAAAACATTTAAAATAAATATATAACAAGATGCGGATTCCAAATATTTTAGATAAGATCGTAAGAAAATTTATGTAAAATCAATTAAGTGTAGACCAACTGATACACCTCTCAAAGTAGAAGGGGTCTTAGGTTCGAAACTCAGTCTCTTCAAAAAATCAAATTTCTCATAAATAATGCTTCGATAAACTTACAACCAAAACTTATATATTTTTCTTTACTTTATAGAGATACCAATAGAGTAATCGCAACCGAATCCAAATTCATGTGAATGTTACAAAAGCTGCTTTCTTACCATCGAGTTCACCTTAAATTCTATTTTGTATATAATATTATATTGTTTTCTAACTTTTTTCTTAATCTATTGAGTGAATCTAACTTCATATTAATGATTAGAGAATTCTGAAAAACAGTCCATCAAGTATTTTTATAGATATCAAAATGGAAATGACTTCCTCTATTAATATTATGATGCACAACAGGTTTTTGCATTTGCAATATAACTAAATAATTTATCAAAGCACATGGAAGTAGGTCTATTTATTGAGAGTATGAAAATATATATTATGACAAAAATAGCCAATTTCTTATCTCAAGCATTAATTGAATTGTATCCGGACAAGTCTGAAAAGCAAACAATAAATTAGGTTGTGAACTAACAATATGTTTTGCATGTTATTTTCCTTATTTGGAAGGGTGAAAAACTAAGAGGCTGAAAATTATATCTTCTTGGGTTTTTCTAAAATTAAAATAATGGCATTAACTCTACTTATCCATAACTATATCTGTATTTACAAAATTTCCATATTCAAACTTTTGATTTCAGACAATATAAATAGTATTTTGTTTATTACTACTTCTCATTCTATTTCTTTTTCAATGTATCCATGAATTTTTACTACTTTTTTTTACCTTTTATTAATTAATATATTTTATGTATAGATGAAATTATTAGTTGATAATCAAGAAAAAACTTAAATTAGCCATTATAGTATTGTAATAAATTTATACTGATTTTGATGAAAATGTTAAATGTATTGATAAAAAATTGGACATAGCAATGCAATGACTATGTTAGACCCTTGAAATATTAACAGTTAGATTTATATGTTGTAATTTGTTTCAAAATCTTTTACCATTTTTATCTTTTTTTTATAGACAAAGAGAAGAACAAAACAACCGGGCAAGGCCTAGACGAGGAAACACAACTCTCACAACATCTTGGACAGCAATATCTTGCAAGCCAGGAGGGGGAACATAAGAGTATGAAGATCAATCGAGAAAGATTTCGCACCCACCGTCAAAAAATCAGTACACAGATTACCCTCTCGATACACATGTATAACAACCACATCTCAATCTCTACTCAGATGATAATGAATACTCAAAACGAGACTAGAATTATAGTTGGTAACAACATCAGCTTTTTGAATCACATCACATATAAATTTGCTATCAACCTCAAGGATCACCTTCTTGAACCCCCGATCCCAAGCCACCCCAAAGCTACGCTCTTGACACGGAACAAATGCCAATATCTACAGCAAAACCAACCAATCGCATCCCTTAACAAACCCTCAATGGAAGCCTTGAAGTTGCTACCCCTCACCGAGCCATTGGAATTCATCTTAATCCACCACGGATCTAGGGTTGACCACCCAACCAGCACCCAATCACAGACTGGTCTGACGCCCACGTTCGTCAACCTCATTTAGCATAAGCTTCTACAGTGACAATTTACTACCTGTAGCTTTAGCAGGACTCATCACATCCTTAAAATAATTGCTAAAAACAATTTTTGAATATTCATAACCATGAACTTCTCGTGTTATCAACTTTCACTTATGTTGGTATATGTTATTTTTTCTATTTTTTTTTGGTTTCCAATTAGAAACAATACAAGTGGAGAGACATTTACGCATCATGCCTTTTTAATTTTTTTTTTTTTTTGAAATTATATAGAAAATGAAAGAAGAGGAGTATGGTTAAAAACTTAAAATAGAGAGCGAAGCAATAGTAGTATTCCTTGGCTTTGATAAATTGCACAGTGAGCGTAGTGCGCCCTCCTTCGTCAACCACAAGACAACTGAATTGAATTGATATCAACGAACATCACTCTCTCACACAGTTGATCTCTTCACTCCCTTATATATCCCATCACTCTCTGTCTCTCTTCTTCCCAATTTCTCCTTCTCAAGCTTCTCATCTCTCTCTATTTTCAACCCACCTCGTTTCCGATCCCTAGATTATGGATCCTCCTCTGGTAAACGAGGCTTCTTTCTCTACGGCCAACCCCGCATCCTACTCTTTGACCGGGATTTGGCCGTTTCAGCCGGTTAACCGAGACGCGGATGCCGGTGGTTTGGGGTTGAGGATTGGGAATTTGAGTGGGGGATACGGTGACCTTGATTTGTCTGTTGACGAATCAACGGTGACGGAGCAGAGCAATGGGAATGCCAGAAAGAGGAGGGGTTTTAGCTCTGAGGATGAATCATCCAAGCTGGTTTCTACCTCCAGCAGTGCCATGGAATTGGTTAGTTTTTCAGGAAAAAATCCCTGGTCTTTTGCTTCTTCTTTTCCCCCAATTCTCATCTTCATCTGTTATTTATTTGAATTTGGATGTGAAGGAACTTGAACGGTTAATGTTAAAATGAAATTGAAAATTCTACATTGTTTCTGCATTCCTAAGGGCGATTTTATAAATTTGTGACAGAATGACTCAAAAGGTAAGCGGATGAAAGCAACAGGACCAGCTAGTGGAAACAGGAATTCAAAAGCTGAAGGAGGCAACAAGAAGCCATGTGAGCAAACCAGTAAATCAACGGAGGAGCCTCCCAAGCAAGACTACATTCATGTGAGAGCAAGAAGGGGCCAAGCAACTGATAGTCACAGTCTGGCTGAGAGAGTAATTCACTGAAACCCTCGAGTTATTTCTAGATCCCTTAAGTCAAGTGTTTGAATGGATCTTGGTTCAGATTGATAGAGAAAATGCCTTTTTCCTTCTGAATTCTTTGACTGTAGAGTTTTACTTATTGCATATACTCTCCTTCTGCAGGCAAGGAGAGAGAAAATAAGTGAGAGGATGAAGATGCTTCAAGATTTGGTCCCTGGCTGTAATAAGGTGCTTATAACTTGACTTAGGGTCTGGTTGTGATTTGCTTTAGCTGGCTGCTTTCCCAAAAAAGCTCAATTTTCAAACTTTTCCAAGCTTCTGTTGTTAAAAGCTTTGGAAATCAATAGTAATCTGTTCCTAAATAATTAGCATTAAGAGTCAAAATCTGTTGTTCAATACCAAAATATATTGTTCCATTAAAAGTTTGTAAGAGAAACTTTTCTTGACAGCAACTCTGACTGCAATCCCAAATAGGCCCTTAATCATGTCTGTGAAGACTTATTAGTTATTAAAACAATCTTTCCTGTTTTTACAATATAGTTGATATGCCAATACATAGATATCAGCTCATATTGGAAATTTATATACACCTGATGATTATATTAATTATCTAATTCGGCCGGAACTTTTCTATGTGACCAGGTTATTGGTAAAGCACTAGTTCTCGATGAGATTATTAATTATGTCCAGTCATTGCAGCGCCAGGTTGAGGTATTCATATTCTATCTTTCTTTTTTACGTTTACTTTCTCTTAATATGGCTAGCAAGTTCTTTTTGTCAGCTGAAATCTAAAGACTCAATTTATGTTATTTTGTCTTACGTTGTTAGTTCCTATCGATGAAACTAGAAGCAGTTAATTCAAGAATGACAGTTAACCCAACATTTGAAGGATTTCATCCGAAAGATGTAAGTCTGCTCAGTTACTTAGTCTTTTGTTATCTTTAAAGTAGTAAATTGATTTTCTTTCTGGTGTTGAATCTGATGCACATAATAGTCAGAGTAGGAATTGTTGCCCCTTTGTGTTTGCCCCTCTTTGATAAATTCAAGTGAAAAAATTATGTAAAATGGCGAAATCTTTCTACTTTGTTTAAGTGTTCTTGTTTTGTATGTTATGCTTTCAAGCAACTTTGTTCATTTTTGAAAGATGCTAGTTTCAGATTACAATTACTGGCTTTCATTGTATACCGATATGTGTATTATAGATTTAACGGTATTCAACCATCATTTATGCTCGAGTGTTTGTATTCTGACAAAGAGAGTTCATCCCTGTAACAATTGATTAGAAAAACTCTCCTTTTCTAGGTGAGATTCTTTATCATGTCAGTAAGGAAATCTCGTTTTGGTCTTTCTAAGCAGCCCATTTCTTGTTTTAGGTTGGTGCACATCCGTTTGATGCTTCTGGAATGATTTTCGGTTCTCAACCGTCTCGAGACTATGCTCATGCATCCCACCCCGAATGGCTGCATATGCAAATTGGCGGAAATTTCGAAAGAACGGCATAATCAACCAACATGAATTACTCTTCTGTTTTCTTAACATTGTAATCTCATTTCATTTGACGAAAAGCATTTAATCCGACATGATACAGTAGTTACTAAACATGATGTACTAAAGCCATATATGGTTGAAATGAAAAAAAGAATACTTTTTTTTGTATCTGATACCCTTTCCATCAACATAACTTTTGCTTTAGGTTCTTTGTTAATATCAAAGATAACATTAATTAAAGTAATAAAAATATTTACTTACTCATTTTTGTTAATTTGAAAGTTGATTGAATACTTTATTTTTTATGTCATTTCCAATGTGCAAAGGTACATTGGAATTCGAAAGCGACAGTTATTTTGAAATTTTTCTAAGGTTCTGAAGCGGAGGATATTTAGAAACGGAGGGAGTATGTGTTATCACCTAAGAAATGAGCTTCGATTTTATCATGTCAATTACATCATCCCCAACATCGAAAGCCTTAGTCAACACTTGATTCGGGATCGAAGGAGACGAAGCGAAAAGAGTGGTCGAGGCAACAACAGCGCCAGGCAAGTGGCTGTTGAAGGCGGTAAAAACGAGAGCTTTTCCCGCTCCAACATTAAGCTGAAAATGAACAAGGCCACGAGGAACAACGAAAATCTGCCCGGCCGACAAAACCTTGGAATGGTAAACATTGTCGGTGGTTACAAACCCGACAAGCAGCTTCCCCCGAATGACCACACCACTCTCGGTGGCTCGTGGGTGAGAGTGGGGAGGGTTCAGACCGCCAGGGGCGAAATCGACCCTGTTCATCGATCTTCCGAGAGTGTTAAGACCTGGGAAAGAGAAAACGTTGGCCGGAGTTGTGAACCGGCCTGACTGGTTCGTCGTGTTCCCCTCTTTGCTCAGACCGTCGAAGAAGAAATCGTCTGAAGTTACATCTGATGCGGGTTTGCAAGGGAAGCCGTTTATGGAAACCGCAGCTTTTAAGTCAGCCACACAGAAATCTTGGATCGGGTCGGGATCGGCTGAGTTGGCACGGGTGGCTAGAAGTAACGACACTGTGAAACTACTCAGAAGGTGGAAGGCGAACCGAAAAGCCATGGCAGAAATGTTGGCAATGCAATGAACAATAAGAGATCATCTTTCTTTTATATGCAGTGAGTTGTATTACCAAGTCAGCAATTTCTGCTTTCTTGTGAAACAGGCAATTGTTTTTCATCTTGCTTCTGTAATACTGATATAACCATGTGAGAAAGTCATTAAAATAATTTCCAGTGAGTTGAATTGGTAAATTGATATTTTTATAACAATGTAGACATCCCACCTACTTTATAACATAAATGTAAGAAAAAACAGTTTCTTATAGCCAAAATATCCAATTGAAAATGGGAACTATGTAGCTGCTGCATTTTTTATTCTTATTTTTTTTTATTAAGACTTTGATGAGCTGATTGTAAAGTTCATTGCAGCAGCTTGCATATTTGAGACTCAGTAAACTTCCATCAATAGACTCCGAATAATTCTCAAAATGCAGCCATTGCTCAGTAACACTCAAGTTTTCAAATTGGCGTTTATTGTGAACAAGTTCAAGGATAATTAAGATCTATAAATGATCCCAAAATCTCAACGTTGTCAAATTTCCATACTAACATGAGTTACTGTTAACTATAAATTATCCCTGAAGACTCGGTGGTACCGAAATTTCTTAAATGCAATTAGATCATTGACGCTATAAATTAAAAAATAATATTTCCTGACATCATGACCTGACCCCACCTGGCCACCTATTCAATATAGCAGATAAAAAAAAACTGCTAAATTTTATCCTATTATTTAATCAATCTAGTGACCCTTTGAAGGAGCAATATAGAAAGTAACAATTTTCTTCTCTGGTTTTGAATTGTTCAACATGATAGTATTGTTAGTTAAGCTCATCAAATACAAAGCATTGAAACCATTTCAATCCACATTCTGTTTCCTATAAGCTAAGGGTCATGTTCCTGGATAATTAGTAAATGCCTCTCAAAAGTAGCAAGCACAAGTATATACCCATGCTGTCATTCGTATGAATACAGCTTGCTGAATCATAATTTCTTCAGAAGTTCATTGAAAAGACAATTTTAGTCACGGGTTTCAAAGTTAGATATCATATCTGCATCCTGCAAAGATAAATGGGATGACAACCTAGAATAGAATTTTGGTAAAAGTAAAATGTATGCATATAAGAGCCAAAGATTGACATTTGAAGAGAAAAACCTTTCTGAGGCAGATTGGGTTATGGGAATGACACCAGAAGGAGTCACAAGGGCATCCACCAACACATCGCGAGGAGTAACTGGTATAACTTCTTCATCCATGAGTTGCGAAGAGTAAGAAAGTGCCACTACCGAACCACAGCATGTTGTCAATAATTGAATAATAACTAGACTAACCGCAACTAATTTCTATTCTAGGGGGAGTGCAAAAATAAACATACCTAGGAGAGGCTTTCTCCAGTTCCTTTCCCTTGCATGTTCTTCATACTTGCTCAAAAAGGTGTCATAATAACTTGAGTTTGCAACATATGCCAAGAAGAGAGACACATTAGTCAACAGCGGAATAAATCAGAAATTTTAACTAGCTAAAGTGTATTTAATGTAGGAGAATCAGAGAATTTTTAAGGGCGTGGTAGGTAACATATGCTGCAAGACAGCCTATACGTGTACAAGATAAGTAGTTGCAATATCAACTACTATGTGATTTTAGGGGGTAAAATCATCTAGAGCCTAGTAACTTGCATTGTATTCTGCCACTTTCTAAGCATCATGTTCCCTATATGAAGATTTCAGCGATTGAATTTCGACTATCATGTAAATATATTATATATATGTCAAGAGTTCACGAGGTAAGAGAGGATATAAGAGCTACAGATAAGATCCACAAACTCACCCTCCACCACGGCCCAAGCGTCTTCCACTTCTGTCAAAAGCGAGTCCTGGAAATTACGAGGATGAGCATTATCTATC
Organism: Euphorbia schlechtendalii; assembly: GCA_949673415.1. Taxonomy (NCBI): domain Eukaryota; kingdom Viridiplantae; phylum Streptophyta; class Magnoliopsida; order Malpighiales; family Euphorbiaceae; genus Euphorbia; species Euphorbia schlechtendalii. The sequence goes on from CATIWQ010106396.1 coordinate 30,246, forward strand.
TAAGTCGCCTTCCTAGACAAAAAAGTTTATCATGTGAATTTAGTAAGCTAGGCTTAAAGTACAAAATTTTACCAGGCAGGAGGAGCAAATCAACTGGGTCACTTGCTTCCAATACTGCACAATAACAAATCTCTACAATTAATAATATTCCCAAAAGTGCATGAACAAAATGATTAAGTGTTAGCCTTGAAAATATCTTGAGATGATGCATACTCGAATTAGTGCATAGTAACTGCCACTGGGATTTGAAGAAACCGAAGATAAATAGCATGTACTTAACTAGAAAGATATGACATGCATTTTTGGACATTCTAACAACAAATAAACACCATTGATGAGGATTTGAAAAGCTAACATCGAGATTCTCAGTCTTGATCATTTTTCACCAATGACACATAGAGCAAATACAAATATTGATTTCACAGCAAGTCTTTAGCTTCTTATTGTTGTCGTTCTGGCTAAACTAAATAACAATTGCTAAACCACATATATTTACGGCAGAAGGCAGATCATACAAGAATAAAGAATGCATAGATTCTATTCCCAGTATTGATGGACATTCTTTGGCTTATTGGTACATCAGCTTGCCTACTGACACGGATTCAAATTTTTCTAGTTATATATATTATATATCAATCTGATGAAAAACAAGATCCAATTTCTGGTTTACATGTTACTATGTTAGTTTATAGCCACTTCACCTTCTCCAAAAATAATTGCCACTATCAAGTTATGAGTGTATATGTTGTATTCACACCGATAATCCGTTGATCAGAATGAGAAGAAAAAAAGAAGTCACAAAGAATCTCTAAAGGCAAAAAGGATAAGTTTCAGAACTATTTAGTACATACCACATGTCCTACAAGTTTCAAGCTCAGAATAACTACATATCCACAATCAAATCCTCCCAAACAAATGAGTCTATGTGAGAAGAGAATAGCAAAATGCAATAAAATACTTGTATTCAAGTGTAGTATACTAACCATCTTCCCTAGCGTTTCCAAGATGATCTGAAGGAGCAGGCTCTAAAATGTCCATTGAGTTTGCAATAAGATCATCCATACTCGAGATGTTCAGCATTCTCATGTGACTATTCTTATCCTCAACACGGGGAACATAAAGCTTCTTTGCAGTCTGATCATATCCGCCTGTAGCTTAACAAAACCAATAGCACAATCATCCTCTATAATCCTATGCTTAACCATTCATAATCAGATACACATTTTAAAGCAAACACTAACCATTATCCCTATTCTGCAATATCTCAGATAACAATTTCGAAGTATCCACCTCACGTAAAGCGCTGCAACTTATATAAGCACATAATCTCCGGGTAGACTTGAACCATGGAGCTTCTAAAACAATACTCTGAATAGCGTAATCTTGTATATAAAAGCCACACACGAGTCAACTAATAAACAATTTCACACTAAATTACTGAAATGTAAGAATCGGAAAAGGAATTGAGATTTTAGAGCTACCTTCTTGAGATCTGACAGAGGGATCCATTGATTTAAGGGCCTTCCGAACTTTAGTTCGGAGGATCCGTTTCTGCTTGAATACTTCGTCGAGACTGGCGGCTTGGCCGGAATCTGAGCTCATCGTGGCAGTTAGGCGGCGGGAGGAATGGAGTGGTTGGGTTGATGGTGGAAGTGAAGTTGGTGGAATTGTGGTGAGATGAAGCATCAGAGCTGCTGCCTTGAGTCTATGCGAGAGCTGACTCTGCCACATTATTCCGAATTTAGTCCTTCTACTTTTCGTTTGTGCATAAAAGACCACATGAAAAGATTTCAAACTTGGCAAAAAGGTCCTATCGAGGGGAAATCACACACATTTTGACACGTATGTTGATGGAATGAAAAGTACTGAATTTAGGAGGTGTTTCTCAAAACTTCTCAAAAAGTCACTTATGTCTTATAAGTGACTTTTTTAAGAAGTAAGTCTGACTTACTTTTAACTTCTATCTTATTTTTAACTTTTAAGTTAAAAAAAAGTTATCAGAAATTCACTGTCCGACTTATAAGTTAAAATCTCCTTAAAAGACACTTTTAAGTTAAAAGTTAAAAAAGAGAAGTTTTGAGAAACACGAGAATTTAATGCCAAACTTATATACTTTTAACAAATTCAAACCACGAATTAAAAGTTTAGAAAATTAATTCACCATATGCCATCCAATTTAATATAAGAAGTAACTACCACTTCAAAATTTGGTCCAGTGACCACTGTTAAAGTATCTAAAAAAATGCAATATTCAAAATTCATAATTAACAAAATAGATAATAAAATGTTTCATAATATTATTAGAAAAAGTTAAAGATTAATCTTGGCGGTGATCAGAATTGAAAAGAAAGCACAGAAACGGAATACCGCGCGTGGTGCACGCATCCTGGCGTTGTTTATCAAAAAGAAAATCCAAATTTGAAAATTTTGAGGAAGACTACTCCTAGCAGTAGAAGTTAAATAAAATTAATTTTACCTAATTTCCCCTCCATTTTATCGTTCTCTTGTCTCTCTCCTTATTCTTCCTCTTTTCCTAAGTACTAGCTCCCGACTCTCGTTCTTCTCTAGGGTTTTCCTATGCTCTTAAACTTACTTCCATTCAAAGCAACCGATTTCCCAAATTTACGTTAGTAATTTGAGTAGAATGTTCTTGTTTCTGAATTTTCAGTTCAGTTGAAATTTTACTATAGGTTTCGAAATGCCGGCTCGTCGGTCGAGGCCGGAGACTCAGGATGGGGCAAAGCAGCTCCGGCGGGACCCATATGAGGTTCTTGGTGTTTCCAGGAACTCTACCGACCAGGAAATTAAAAGCGCCTACCGTAAAATGGCACTCAAGTACGTTCTCTTTTTTGTATTTTCTTTTCTTTTTGCTGATCTTGTATTTCTTTTCCCCCCTTTTTCTTTGGTGTTTTTGTCTTTAGCTCTATGCAGGCTTTTCTTTTTATGTTATCCGTTGTTTAAGTGGTTTGACTGAACGATTCGATGATGGAACTGAAATGGGCATTCGATTGTTTCATAGAATTTGGATGTTCTATTAGACTGGAAATGTGCGTCAAAATATTGTGGAGAACTGCTTTTTTTTTTTTTCTATATACATATAATCTGGTGAGCTTGTAGCGTTTTCCTGTTGGAACTTGGAACTGTCAAACTGAAATAATATATTAGATATTGTTGGAGGCTGGATTTTAAAATTGCTTCTCACTTTTACTTGCTTTCAGAGTAATATTATTGCGAAGTGATATATAACCATTGAGAATGAGCATTTATCTTGCTGGCCCTTGAATTATAAGTGATCTGGAGTTTGTCTGGAAGTTATTCGAACGGAGAGAGGGAGGCCTCCTACTGCTAATAATTATGATAGAATGTAGGATTGCTGATGTTGGACC
>CATIWQ010106402.1:0-20731 GCA_949673415.1 Euphorbia schlechtendalii
TCTCTGTGGTTGTATGCATGTATATTTAAAATATAATTGGTATTTATATTGCGTGATATTTTAGAGTTTTTGTGCACTCGCTTTCTTTCAAAAAGCATACTTTACACTTTACCACCATTTGAATTAATGGTGTAAATTTGATCCACCGGCAACGTTAGCAAACTAAGCTTTTATTTGGTTAATGGTTGATCGTAGTTCTATGATAATATGGCTTAGTCTTACTGCTAATCCAATTCCAGAAAATCTCGATTGAATATATATACACGTGAAAATTAAATAGAATAAAGTAATGGAGCCATGTGAAATGATATGGCGAGAGGCTACTAATTTGGTAAATCACTTGTTTGTCTTTTTGTTAGAGTGGGGCATTAATTAGACGCGAATCGAAACAAAGATTAGAAAAAAAGTGGGCAAAAACAGAAAGAAAGCTAGCTGTATACGATGATCTTAGTATAGGCTGTAAGGAGGCGGATCTAGCTGTAGAAATAATAGGATGATCAAAAGTTGTTTTTCCCTTTCAGTTGCTTCAACACGACATTTATATTAATGATTGTGCTGACAACTGTTAGTTTCTATTATCAATGATTGTGCTGACAACTGTTAGTTTCTATTATCTTCATGTTAACAAATACAGTATAATCTACTATGTAGTATATGATTATCTAACAATGGGCCAATTAAATTCCCTCCGTCATGTGAGCAACGGCATAACTGCAACGACACCGTTGCACCTTCTTACACGACTTTCTACGTCTATTTTGTTTGTTTCTTGTATTACATCAGCTGCCTTACTTTTCTATCCAATGGTCCTCACAAATGCCATTCTCGTTATTTCTCATCATTCCTTTCTTTTGAAAAATATTATTATTTTCAATAAAAAATCAATACTACTAATTGAAAAGAATGCGAGAAATGAATTACATGCGCGTAACTGAATTATAAAATACATATTAATATGAAATAATAATTAAGCTTATCAAATAACTTGTTCGGTTTGAATTCTTAAAGAATTATAGTTCTTTTTATCAAAACAATTATTATCCAATTATTAGCAAGTTTTATTTGCTCACCACCGACTTGAAAAGTTGAAATTAAAATATATACTTGGAATCACTTGTAGAAATGTAAATAAGCAAATGGATACTAATTTAAATTAATTATTTTATATTTTTGCTCTTTTTGTAAGTTTTTAAAGCTTTTAATTTATAAGATTGTTTTTAATATAAAAATAATTTTTATTTTATACAGACTTTTCTCGTTATATCATTTAAAAGATACATATAAAAAAATTTAATTAGCAATTAATAGATGAAATACTATTTTTTACTTTAATATTTTTCAACAGTTAATCAAATTTTATAACACTGTTATATATAATTTTCAATTTTGTAAGAGAATATGATTTGCTACCCGCCTTGTTTGATGATAAGAAGTGCGGGTTTTTTTATTCAATTCTTGGAATCTATAAATTGTGGAAATTCTCCGTTTTAGTTAAAAAAAAGTAGGCCGGTGTTAATCAGTGTTATACCGTACCGTACCGGCCGGTTCAACCTTTAAAATCGGGTACCAGCCAGGCATACTATCAGTTTGAAGTACTTCATTGGTTTTGAAGAAAATCATATCTTACCAGTTCATATCGTAAAAATATCGGTATACCACTAAACCGGTTAAACCAGAATTTAAAAAAAACTTTTCAAACTTTAGTTTAAAAGCTTCCCCGTTCAAGTTCTTTGCTTTTATAACTACGTTTTCTTTCAAAATCAAAATAAAAAAAAAAAATCCTAGAATTGATAAAAAAATTTTAGAATTAAAATTTGAAAATTTGTTAAGGATGTTTATTATTAAATACTACATTATTTTAAAAAAAAATTCATTAATCCTGTATTACCACTTATAATACCAGTAATACCACATACCATTAACTTCACCGTTATCGTGTTCGGTACGGTAACGATAAGTCGGTGTTTATACGCAAATGCCACGTGCACAAGTCCGTGATTGGTGGTGATCATATAAGCGCGTGGTGTTTGTCCAAATCATCCACCACTCCTCACCGCCACTTTCCTCCACTCACTATAACTCTTTGCTGCAGCTGAAAAGCATTCTTCCTTTCTCTCTATCTCTATCTCTCGCCGGCGATTAACATCATCGCCACCATGGAAAGGCCGCCGTCGTTGTTCCTCATCCTCATTTCCTTTTCTTCTCTCGCATTCCTCGCCGAATCCAGACTCTCCTACAACTACTACGTTAAATCTTGTCCTCGATTCGCCCAAATCATTCAAGACACCGTCACCGATAAGCAAATCGCTAGCCCTACTACCGCCGCCGGTACTCTCCGTCTTTTCTTCCATGATTGCCTCCTCAACGGTTGCGATGCCTCCATTCTCGTCTCATCAACTCCCTTCAACTCCGCCGAGCGTGATGCTGACATCAACCTCTCCCTCCCCGGCGACGCCTTCGATCTCGTCACTCGTGCTAAAACCGCCCTACAGCTTGCCTGCCCTAACACAGTATCCTGCGCGGACATTCTCGCCGTCGCCACTCGTGATCTGGTCACTATGATGGGAGGTCCGTTCTACAATGTTCTCCTCGGCCGGAAAGATTACCGCATCTCCAAGTCCGCAAATGTCGAAGGAAATCTTCCGAGACCAACGATGCCGATGCCGGAGATTATTAAGATTTTTACCTCAAGAGGTTTCAGCATCCAGGAAATGGTGGCGTTGAGCGGCGCACACACTATAGGCTTCTCTCATTGCAAGGAGTTCAAAAGTGTTATGCAGAATGATACTTATTACAACCCTAGATTTGCTCAAGGGTTGAGGAAGGCCTGTGCAAATTACCAAAAGGATCCAACTATGTCAGTGTTTAATGATATAATGACTCCGAACAAATTCGATAATGTGTATTATCAGAATTTGCCCAAAGGATTGGGGGTATTAGAGTCAGATCATGGATTGTACAATGATCCATCGACAAGGCCTTTTGTGGAGATGTATGCCAAGGATCAGAACAAGTTCTTCAAGGATTTTGGTAGAGCAATGGAGAAACTTAGTGTATATGGGATCAAAACTGGAAGGAGAGGTGAGATTAGGTACAGATGTGATGCTGTCAATTAATAAAATTCCAGATTTGTTAAATCAGTATTTTTTTTTTTTAATTTGTTTTGAGTTAATTCTTTTGTGTTGTGAGGATAAAATTGATATATGTTTACAACCTTTATTTAAGTCACAGACAGTCATATGACGATATGGAGTTTTATACATATTTGTTATGGTTTCAATCTTTTTCTATGTTGTATTGTATATCCTCTGCTTTGATCTAGTGGATTTGTTTTTGCTGTAATCCTCAAGTAGTGCGAAATCAATTGGTCTGCCTGAGTTTACGAAGAATCCATTGATCAAAAGCAGCTACGCTGCATTAGTGATTACTTTTTAAAAGTCACAGACAAGGCATGAGCTTGATTTTGATGGTTTTGATTGGATTTTAGTCATTTGACCAAATGATTGATATAAGCAGCCAGAGAGCTATACTGTGAAGGGTAAAAAACACCTTTTAATAGCAAGCACTACCATCCAAATTTATTTATGTTGACATGAAACAATAGTTATAGAGATGTCATTTCCTGTAGATCCCAAGTTGTTGTTTCTTCTTCAACCACATTTGAGTTCTTGAACCCAACCACCAAAATATCTACTTTTTGGATACATGGCTACAAACACTCGTGTACTAAATAATGAGCTTAGACTTGTTAATGGAAGCTTTGATACAAGACCGTAAGGTTTTGTTCTCTTCAACTTCTGAAAGCTGAACTTAATTAAATTTAACTTAGCTGAACTGAACTGAACTTATTTCAGTGTAAATTTATAACTACACATAGTTGAACTTAAATGAACCGAATTTAACTAAACTGAACTGAATTGAATTGTAGTCGAAGAGAACAATGCTTAAATAATTCTCAAACTTGTAAGATTGATATGAATGGAAATGCACATTTTTTGAAGCGGAGTGCAGTGCAAGAAGCATGTGCCATTGATTGTGCGGAAAATTGTTGGACCTACGCATAGGACTCGTATTATCAGATAGAAGTTGCTGTCATAATTGATTGGGATTTTTAAGGTTGAGGAGTTCTACCTCCTGAAAGTGCTGATAGCCAATTATGTTAACATGTGTATTAAAGGAATTAGCTGTTCAAAGAGGGTATGCCAAATGACAGCTGCTACACTATAGTATTTATTTGTTTGGAAACTTTGACCTTTGCTGTCGAAGCCAGAATTCCCAACGCATTTTTTTTAATAACCGAATTTGATCACTTTCTGATACATATTTTTGACATTTAATAGTAAAAGTTGTTCAATATTGTAATATATTATTCCAGAAAATCTTGTATGACTACAAAGTCTGAAACTTCTAGTAGAGCAGAATCCAAAGTTAGAACTTAGAAAGATCGACGGACAATCACTTGTTAGTTGTTTATCCTTTCATACGATTTTTCAAAATATGACAAAAGGTAAGAAACATAGATGGGCAGAGGAGAAATTTTACATGGAGCCTGGTATTTTTGATTACCATGCTTCCTTACAAAACATATATCTCACTATTTAAAAATTAAGACATATGTAATGCATTGAAGCAGGATATTTTATAATACCCGACTTCATATAAAAAATTCGTGAACGGAACCTATCTTAATCAATGTGGTGTTAGGACTATTGGCGGCTGAGCCCATTAATAAAAAGCATTATTTTTGTTTTTTATTAGTTTAAAAAGTAGTCGAACTAAGAGGCAAAACCTCTAAAGTAAGAATTAGGATTTTTCATGTTGTGTAGGAGCTAGGGATGTTAACAAGTTCAATGGCTCGCAAACATTTCGAGATTTTAGCACAATCAAAGTTTAGAAAAGTTTCGAGTTAAATTAAAGATAAAATCTAGATATCAATTAATCAAATCAAACATTTTAAATTTCGACTCAAAACTTGCAAACATACTCCTATAATTTTTCTAACTTAATATATGTTGTTATCTTAGATATATATCCCCTTCATTTTTTTAGAAGTTCGTTTAATCAAAATATTAAATCGAACATGGTAATTAATATGAAAATTTGATGTTTTTTTCATCTGTTAAATCCATAGTATTAAATGCTGAATTTGGATTAGAAAATTAAGATATTAAAAATAATGGGCTTGGGTAGTGGGCAAAGGGCTAACAACTATACTAATTAACAAGTTGATGTCTCCCTCCCTCCTCACCTAAATCTAATAGATCAGCCGCTCAGCCTACAATATTCCTACGAACGCTCTTTTCTCCTCTTCTTCAGTCCTCATAGTGTGAACTCCTTACTCAATCGGAATCGGCGTCGACCTTTCCTCCTACGACCATGGACGTGGAATACGAAGGTTTTTCATTCTATCTACCATGATTTCATTTATTTCGATTAATGCTTCAATTATCTTTCTGAAATTTTCAGTTCTATTGATTAATTTCCACTTATTTTGTTCATATTCTCAGTCAGGGATTTAGAGAACGAGGCAAGCGAGGATGAAGAAGAAGAGGAATCAGAGGGAAGCGTTAAAGCTTCCATTTCTAGAAAAAAATTAGCCATTGAGCACAAGGATCAGTTGCAAAAACTTAAGGAAAAGGTTGCAGATTTTTAGTTCTTGACATAAAACATGGTTCCGGTCTTTTAGAGTATATAGAATTTTTTAATGTGATAGTTCATATATCCTACTATTAATATCTGGTTCAGGTATGCAGTGTTATTTGTGTAGTAATTATATTTCGATAAATTTCCTAAGTAATTAAATTTTTTGGGCCCTTCTATCGTGAATGTTTCTTTGAACAGAGAGGAAATATTGAAAATTGTGAGATTTTAGCTTGCGGACTGAAAAGTTTTAACTACTTGTTGTCAACTGCAAGCATATTCACTGATGAGTGAAGTAAATAGGGGTTAAGCTAGAGTTGGGAGTTGATGGTTATGTATACTAATAGAAGTTTGAATATGTGTTCCGTTATATATTTGTTCTATTTGTCACTTCAGGTTCTTAAATGTTTATATGGTTATATGGTTTTAGTTTATTTTTTTTCTCCATCTTTAAATATTTAAAGTATCATCCATGCAATTGAAAGGAAAGTTATCTGTACTTAGGGGGGCGAATATACATTTGCAATTTTTTAATTGATGATATCCTTTAATGCTAAGAGTTGTTGATGCATTGGCAGAACTCAAGATATTTGACTTGTTACCAATCAAGTTTTGCATTCCTTTCTAGAGTTGGCAGTGACCTTTTTGTTTACAGGACCCTGAGTTCTTTCAGTACTTGCAAGAGCATGATGAGGAGCTTCTACAATTTACTGACCAGGATATTGAGGTGACTTCATAATTTCATTGCAGGTTCAAGTATATGATTCTACTGTACAAGTTAGCTAGATTTATTGCTGATTTTTCCTTTTTCCATTGGATCAGGAAGATGATGTGGAGGATGCTGATGTGGATTTGGATGAAGAAATTGATGTTCACGACGTTGCGAGAAAGGAGGAAAGAGCTTCTAAAAATACTATTACCACGGCAATGGTTGATTCATGGTGTAATTCAGCCCTGGAAAATAAGAAAATTGCTCCTGTTCGTTCTCTAATGAAAGCATTCAGAATTGCATGCCATTATGGCGATGATGGTGGTGATGGTGATGACTCTTCAATGAAGTTCACTGTCATGTCCAGCAATGTCTTTAATAAGATAATGTCATTTGTCCTCAGTGAAATGGATGGGATTCTTCGCAATTTGTTGGCCCTACCTGCTTCTGGTGGTAAAAAGGAAAATATAAACGTTTTGATGAGCACAAGAAAATGGAAGAATTACAGTCACTTGGTGAAGTCATATCTAGGAAATGCTTTGCATGTCTTAAACCAAATGACTGACACAGATATGATAGCTTTCACAATACGACGTCTTAAACATTCATGTCTATTCTTGGCTGCTTTTCCAAATTTATTACGGAAGTACACTAAGGTATGTGCTGCTGTTCAAGATTTCAATTTTCTTTAATTAGCTGCTTTATCAAAGCCTTAATCTTCTGAAGTTCCTTGCATTAATGTCTTGATGGAGATCATGGTTTTTTCTTGGGACACAAAACATAGCAAAAAGGGTGCCATTTCCTCCTCGAATATTAGATTTTTAGTCTAATTATATGCATGTGTGTTATACTTTGAAAGTTAAGCACTTTTTTTTGAGGACTATAATATTCACTTTATGAGCAGAGCTAAGTTATTTTGCTAATGTATCAGGTTATCCTTCACTTTTGGGGTACTGGAGGTGGTGCCCTTCCTATTGTCTGTTTTCTATTTCTGAGAGACTTGTGTATTCGGCTTGGATCGGACTGTTTAGATGAATGCTTGAAAGGGATATACAAGGCCTATGTTTTAAATTGTCAGTTTATAAATGCTGCAAAGTTACAGCACATCCAGTTTCTTAGGAATTGTGTCATAGAACTTCTGGGTGTGGATCTTCCAACTGCATATCAGCATGCCTTTGTTTACATCAGGCAGTTGGCGATGATTTTGCGGGATGCGATTACTATGAAAACTAAGGTATCATTGTATTTTCCTTTTCAATTGACAAACTATATACATTTTGCAACTCCTTCACATGAATTTAAATACTCTGAACCAGACATAACAAACAGTTGCATTGTCTGTGTGTCTCCTGTTCTGATTATTGGAAACGTGTTTCCAAATGTGATTTCACGCTAAAGGTTTTCGACTGAGCTTTGTGGTCATACTTTTATTTGAATAGTTGCACAGATTTTTTTTACTGATGATATTAGTTGCATGCGTTATGATTTTCCCATGTGGCTCTAATCTTGCATCTCCCAATTATTGGTCTTTTGTTTTTCATGAAAACTTGATTGGCAGTCTTTAATCTCAATTTCCTTTTGTTGAATTTTGTTGTCAAACTTGTATTTGAATATTACACAAAAATTGGTTGACAATCTATATCTATTTCTTAATTTCTTTTGTTGGCTGGCTGTGAAGGAATCATTTCGCAAAGTTTATGAATGGAAGTTCATGAGTTGTCTTGAGCTATGGACTGGAGCTATTTGTGCTTATAGTAAAGAAGCTGATCTTAAGCATCTTGCTTATCCATTGACTCAAATAATTTCTGGAGTTGCTCGCCTGGTTCCAACTGCTCGATACTTTCCCCTTCGATTGAGGTGTGTCAGAATGCTGAATCAAATTGCTGCTTCTACTGGCTCTTTCATACCTGTTTCTATGCTCCTTTTGGACATGCTAGAGATGAAAGAATTAAATCGGCCTCCAACTGGAGGTGTTGGAAAAGCTGTTGATTTGCGTACAGTTCTTAAGGTATTCTCTATTGATTTTGCTCATAATTTTATTGAGTGTTATTATTGTTATAGTTTATGAGAATTTGGAGAATTTTTAATCCAGGTTAACAAGGCTACACTAAAGACACGAACATTTCAGGAGGCATGTGTGTATTCTGTGATTGAAGAACTTGCAGAACATTTAGCTCAATGGAGTTATTCTATTCCTTTTTTCGAACTGTCTTTCATTCCCGCTGTGCGATTGCGTAGTTTCTGTAAAGCTACAAAAGTTGAAAGGTTTCGTAAAGAAATGAGGCACCTAATTCGTCAGGTAAAAAACTTTACAGTAGTGGTTGATGGTGGTCTAATGAAACGAGACTTATTTTTTTTGGAAGTGTATTGATATATATAGGGATTGTAGAATTTAGACTATGTTGTGTAATTTTATGAAATTTGTTATTTGCTATGCTTGTTGGACACACTACTGATCGAAAATACTCCATGTTCCAGGTTGAAGCTAATTCCAAGTTTACAAATGAAAAACGTATATTGGTAAATTATCAACCAAATGATCCAGCCGCAACTTCTTTTCTCGAGGTCTGCATATCTGTCATTTCTTCTCATACTCTGCTTATTTTGCTCCCTATTTTTGTGGTTCCTGTAAAGATATGGCCAAGATTTTCATTTCATTTTCATTTTATATTGTAATTTGCATGCCTTTCTCCAAATCATTAGGTAATATAACTGATATTGACTGTGGGGTATCTGGTATGGGTAATATTGACCCGATGAGAAGTGGCTGGACCAGTCAACCTAGAATTTTCTAGCCTTCAGCTTCTAAGCCCATGCATAGATATTGATTGAGAATTCGAGGCTCATCTTAGTAAATAAATAATATTTTTAGGAGAATAGGTGATAATTGGATCCCGTCATTTTCACAATTCCACACATGATTTGAAAAGCTGATGTATGAATCTGAATTCTCATGTAGGATGAGAAAAAATTGAGGGCCAGCCCTCTTTCAAAGTATGTTGAAACTCTGCGCCAGAAAGCTCAACAGCGCAAAGATTTATTGGAGGAATCCAGGTTTATACTTAGTTTCTTTATGATGGGGTTTCGTAAATCTTTTCTTAATAAACCAATTAATAAAATGCTTTCAATTTTCAGTGCAATTGTTGGGGAACGATCTTCAATGTTCGGTAATAGAATGCCAGAATTTGATGATGATGATGATGATGATGATAAGAGCGACGAAGATGACAAGAGTGGTAAAGGTGCTGCTGTGTTTAGTTCCTCTTGGTTACCAAGTGGTGTACCAAAGTAAGCCTGCTATCTTATTCTTACATGTCCATATGATTTGATTTCCTTTTTAATGAATTTACTTGCATTCTTAGGCATAATTGTCTCTTTTGGTTGCAGGGCCAAGGATGATTTGGTGGAGAAAGAGAAGAAAAAGAAAAAGAAAAGGAAAAAAGCTGAAGAGCAAGAAGACTTGGCATTGGATGAAGATGTTGTGGAGGATTTGGTGCTTAGTTCTGATGAAGAAGATGAATCTGCAAATGAAATCCTTTCTGATGATGATGACGACGATGGAAATGGGAATTCATTGCCTCGTGAATTGAAGAAAGCTTCAGAAAATTCATCCAAGAAGAAATTCAAGAAAAAAGTTTCTGATAACAAAGGTGGTAATGCCAATTCCTTTCAGCCTACACACAACGGCAAGAAGCCAAAACATTCCCAAAACCTGCCAAAAAATGCCTCATCACATACAAAGAAGAGGAAAAGAAGCAAATGATGTGAATTCAATTGCGGAAAATTATGAGTAGTTTATGTAACTACATCTCGGAAAAGTTTTGGGTAGGATTTTCTTTAGAAAAGAAAAAACAAGACAACTATCTAACGGATATGTTTAAACTTTACATCATTATTTGGAAATTTTCAAGATTTTATTCTCTTAAATGCAATATTAATTGATAAAAATATAATCACTTTTTTAAAATATTTAAGTTTTGACACTGTAGTTTAATGTCTTTTAGTAAATCAATATGCAAAATTTTAGAGTGAAAAGATAAACGAGTTCTTTAGAAAACAAATATTAACTGCCAGCCTTCTAAACTATATTATTGTATAATAAGTATCTCACAAATTTTAGTTAGATTCTGCTAAACAAACAAATAAAGATTCTTTAAATTTGGAAAATAATACATTTCTAAATTTCATCCAATTTCAATTATTTATCCAATTTTAATGCTTAAGAATGAATTTTAATTATTAATGGAGTTTACAAAGAAATTAAATCTGAACTGTTAAAATTAAATGAATGATGGAAATTGATTGAAATTTACAAATATAGAAAAGTTGAAATTCAAGAATCATTTTCCAAAAGAAACCATTTAATATTGCATCACTTGAATAATAAATTTTAATATTGAAAGTAATATTTTTAGTGCAAGTCTTGTATTAAAATTAAAGGGGATCCCTACACCGAAACAAATTTTTGTTACCTCATCTAACTAAATTTCACGAGAGATGTGTTATTTCATTTTCATTTCAAGGAACTTGACTAAATACACAAGTAACGAACCAATACCATTAGAAATAATTGACCAAAAATAAGTAAGGTTGTCATCATCATTAATTAAAGTACAAATTATATTTGCGAGATTAGTATGAACTCGCCGAAATTAAGCAAAAGGAACCCAAACAATAATCTTATTCAACATAAACCCAAATATTCACTGAAATATATTTTTCCAAACAAAATAAATATGCATTATTTACACATTTTAAGACCCTATCACTTCCAGTAGGAATTATTAAAATAAATAAAAAGAGAACCTCAACTTGTTAGTGTCAAACCCCAAAAAAATACAAAGCCACCAACAAAAAGATAGCTAACCAAAAATCCCAACCCAAAAGCTCCACTCATAACTCGGACGAGTTAGAACTCGACCCATTACTCCCTCCACTGGTTTGACACTGAGTTGAACTGGTGGAGTGATCCGAGTTAAGCAATTCTTCCCAATTAATGTCTTTCTCTTCGTCATCATCCATTGATCTCTCTTTCATTTTTTCTAATATTTTCTTCGCCTTTTCTCTGGTCCTTTCCCGCCCCGACTTCTCTGCTTTTAATAGGACTTCCACTGCTCCGGCTGCTTTTGCTAAACCTTTGAACCTAAAACCACCGTGACTCAGTTCACATAACACGGCCACACAGATTTCTTTGGTTGACTCGGATTCTAACTTGTTGCCTCGCAATACACCTACCAAGCAATCCACCCCACCCGAATCCAAGATCGCGGCCCGCCCATTAACACACGAAGCCAAGTTACATAGAATTAGCAAAACCCGACTCCTCATTTGACCCGACCTGACCATACCTAGAAGCATGGGCACAGATCCGAGTTTGACAAGTTTAGTCCTATTGCTCTGAACGAGTGATAGATGGTAAAGAGCAAATGCCGAGTCATTCCGAGTCCACTCCTTCTCTGATCGGAGCAAATACAACAATGGCGGCAGAGCACCTAATACACCAATTGCAGTCTTGTTTTGGTCTTCGAGAGCCAAACTGAAAATGGCGCCACAAGCATGTTCTTGTGCTTCAGGAAATCCTTCTTTCAACACATCGACTAAAGATGGAACAATTCCGGATCTTACAATTTGAACTTTGTTCGGTTTCTCCAGTGACAAATTAACCAAACAAGCAACCGAATTCACTTGAATGTTGTTATACCTTGATGTGATTAAAGATCGAAGAGCCGATAACAATCGAGGAGTACAGAGCTGAATTCGAGTTTCTTCTCTAGTTTTAGTGCTCTTCCTCAGTGAAATCAGGGCTTCTTCAACTTCAAACACTTGGGGGCTTTTAAGCCTGGCGATGATCTCGTTCTCTTCTTCATTACTAGAATTGACACCGAGAATTTCAACTTCCGAGGAAGAAGCAGAGGAATAGCAACTGGGCCGACCGTTGAGCTGCAACGAAGGTGTTAACTGAAGTGCACTCTCCACTGATTCAACTGAGCTGTATGAGAAATCAGTTGCACGACGAGTTAACATAGCAGCAGGATGAGTCAATTCGAGAACCGGTTTCTCCTCAAGTTTAAGAATCAGATGTTTCTCCATTTTGGAACGAACGAGCTGCTCGGCAGAGAAGAAATCAAGGGGTTTAGGCAGGTCGACGGAGTACTTAACGCACCAATTACAAATGGCGGATTTAAGAGCCAAATTAGGGATAAGAGTAGAGAAATCAGGCTTAACACCATTAGATAAAGTAGGAATAAAGGCGAGAGTATTACAAGCTTGAACACAAGCGCGCTCAAAAGAATGGCCGGAGGAGACAATAACAGGATCGTACATGAGAGAAGCAGAGATGGGGCAGAGAAATTCCTTGGGAACACGAACGTCAGGCTTGGATTGTTTGCTTTTGGACTTTTTAGACTTAGACTTGGAAGAGGAAGAGGAAGAAGAAGAAGAAGAAGAGGAGGATCGAATGAAAGAAAAAACATTCGATTTGTGAGTTGGAATGGATTTACGAGGAGGGTCAGATTTGGATCCAGTGTGAATAAAAAGCCTCATAAGAGCTTCTTGAAATTCCATAGCTGGAATGAAACAGAGGAATTAAGAAAAGAGTAGGAGATCCATGGCTCTACAAAAACAGAGACTAAGTCTGACAGAAATTAAATGAAGTTTGTTAAAGGGTTTTCATTCTCCCAAATGATATTATTCGCTTCTGTTTCGGACTAAAATCTTCATTTTTTACCCCTTCTTCTCAACTGTTTTTTCATTTTTTGTTTTATATTTCATTTCCTCTCCTTTTTAATTACTTAAGTTGTTATTACTTATTTGATTTATGTAATGTACCTTTTCAACTTATTTTTTGTAAAAAAAAGGTTTAAGGTTCTGATGAAAATATCGATGTCACTTTTCTGCAGATGAACTCAATCCTGTATTTATTTTCCCATATGCTAAGCATGTTTTGTTACTGTTTATCAAACTGTAAATTAAAATATTCAAAACTTCATGAGTCAACTAGTGCTTTTTTCTTTTATATTTTTTATACTTTTTTTTATTAAAGTTAAGCAAAATAGACTCTCATCCTATATTAATAGATATATACTTTTTTAATGAAATAAAATGAACAAATTTGATCAATCATGTTGATTAGTAACTGCAAGGATAAAAAAGAAATATTACTTTACACTGGTTGTTTCATACTTGATGCAAGTATGTGATCACTAGAATGTGAGTTTCTTTTCAATACTCTTGTCTAGCTTATTAGTTATTTACAAGTCAAACTGTTATCTTTTTCAAACAAAAACAATACAGTATATCCATATTTATTGTGCATATGAGTGTCAACCCTTTTTTATATTAATCCATGTAGTTCAAATTTAATTAGCTAAATTTTTCTCTATATTAACACAGAAAATATGCTACCATGTTACAACAGAATATTTTTTTAAGTTACATTTGTATTATGAATGACCTATTTGATTTATAAATAGAAAAATTAATCAACATTGACATCGTTTAATTATCCCACAACTGAGAAATGTCAACCGATTATCAACATTAACATATTAACATTAACTCTTTAGCTAAATTTATGTATTTTATCCGAACCACATTAACGTGTAACTATTTACTTGGGGGGCTAGAAGTATATAAATTATTGTGTGTAAAATATTTGAACCAATAGTTGTTTAAGAAGCGTAAGTTTGGTTAGCATTAAACTAATTAGAGATGATAATATATATGCATGCAATTATTAGAGTTTAAAGCTAGCTTGGCATTTTCATCTTTTTTTCTGTTCAAAATTGCACCTTGCTTACACAAAAAGTTTTATTCCATGATCAAACTGTTTCCATGATGTTGACGTGGCATTGGGTTGGCCGTTGATATCATAAAGTAATCACTTCTTATGGGCTGTATAGTGCAGACAAACCCAAGTGCTAATTAGCTTTAAACTCTAAAGTAGAAGAAAAAGATAAAATATGGGTCCGTTTTTCAAACAAGAAAAATATAGTAATGACTTCTTTTGCATGGGGAAATATATATGATACGATTGAGCCAACTAAATATTTGTATACTTAATTGCTAAGAATTTTTGTATTGGTTTTATATTATGCATTAAACTAAAATCATGAGATATATTGGGGTAGACTTTTAGAGTGTTGTAGGCTGGATATCTATGCACTTTACGAAAAGTGGTTTATTCTGTTTATATTTTGACCCATAAATTCCAAACCAACATGCTTTTTTTTTTTGTTTAAATTGTATAGTGATTATGCTATTTCATTTCATCATCATTTGTCCAAAAGGTTTTTTCCCGTAAATTTCTCTTATATTGTAATCTCATGTTTCAATGAAATATTATTATAAAGCTCACGCATAAAACTAGCTGTATACTTTTTTTTCATATTTGATGCACATTAGTTAAAATTTCAGAAACAAATTTATTCTGATATACATAATTCTCAGGGAAAGGTTAAGTGAAAGAAGTGAATGAAATACAACATAAATAATGCAAGATAGGGAAGAGTTCGTGAGTGAGAGAGCCCACATACGAAAAAGTTGCATCATTTATAGTCTGGAATTCATATATTCTTTTTCACAAAAGCAACGTTTATTTATAAATGATGAAAAATAAAGAATATCTCATAAAACAATTATAAGAATATTCTATGCATATATTATTGATATCTGCCATGTTTGGGTAAAATTTCCTTTTTCCCTTTGCTACTCTTTTAGATACAATAAACAAGCATTTACAGACACTTATACAAGTTTTGTATGTTCGTTTTTCACCTAAATTGTAATTACACCTTTAGGCTTTAAAAAAGGAACAATTTCTAGTACAAATGAAAATTCAAGGATTACAAAACTGTTTGTTTTTTTATATAAGTAATTTTGACCCTTCTGAATATTTAAGTTAATTTTTTTGCAACTCAATCTAATAATTATTGCACAGTTTCTAAGTAGTTCCATTAATTTATTAAGGCTTGATAGCGAAGACTTTACTCGTAGAAACTTATGATGCACAGTAAACAGATCTAACCTCATGTTAACTATTTGTTACTAAGTCAATAACTATAATCCTGTTACAAATTAATTGTTCAACTCACTAATATAACTATTATTTTCTTCAAAATTTACAAGTAAAATATTTCCTAATACAGTTACCCCCCAGACCCCTGAACTGCTATATTAACATAAATTTCTCATATTTTTTAATGTGGAAACAGATTAACAACTAACTTATCAATACGTTTACGATTATTATTGAATTCATATAATTAGCTTTGGGAACCTAATGACAATGAAATAAATATGGCATAAAGTTGCTGAATGATTGAAAATTTAGGAAAAAAATATTGACTATATTTTATGATTTATACTTTATTTAGGCGCTTTGTATGATTAGTTTTTTTATTATCGAAAGTAAAAGTTATTTTGTTTATGACTATTAATTGGAATGAATTCCATTCTCCTCATGGAATAGTGATCATGGTAAAATTATTGATTACTTATGTAAAAAACTGAAGTTTGATTCTTTACAAGGAGAGCCATATTTGGGAGCCCAAATCACAAAGGGCCCAAGCCTCTGATGCAGCCCACAATGAACTGCTGAGTAATAATCAAGATATAGCCCATTACATAAGGTCTTACACTTTATGTAAGATGGAAAATAAGTTAGTTTTGTCCAACTATTTGCTTTTCTAATCCGATCTTTTCAGTGGTCCATTCAATCCAAATTTGAAGATCCTCAAATTTTATATGCATTTTTCGTTATTCTTCCAAATATAATTTCATTTATTTTTTAAAGTATTTTACTTGTCATTCTCAAAATTTTATTTATATTTGTCATTATTCTTCCAAATATACCTCATATATTCATATGTTGTTTTCGCGAGGGTTAAAGTTGTATACATTAGTTTGAACTTAACGTGAGGGTAGCTAGTATTTTTCATACCCTTATTAATTGAATCCTTAATAAGTGTGAAATGTACAAGAGAAATACTAGTATTTTATTTTTTTTGTTCAGTCAATCTTACCATTCATTCAATAAAAATAAAAAATGAAATTATGTTTATTATGTAAAAAATGAATTAATGATAATAAATCAATTTTATTAGACATGTCCCAGACTACTCGAACATGATATAATGTCTTGAGCATTCATGTTTTCTCACAAAACTCAGTTCAGTCTCAAGCCCACTAAAGCCCTTAGTTCTATGAGTCTTTTTCTATTGGGGTTTTTAGGTATCTGCCTAAGGTATAATACATAAGTTTCACCCAAACTTTTATCAAATTATAAAAATATCTCCATCAAGTTTTAATTTTACATTATTATGTAAAAACTGTTTCAAAATTTCTTTTTTACACTCTAAATATATAACGGTATATATCAGGTATATTACAGATGTGTTAAAACAGTTTGGGTAAAGAATATACAAACAAGAATATATATTAGATATATAACATGCATATAATAGAAATATATAGTAGGCATATAACAGATTTATAACACATGTACATATAATAGATATATACTAGAGCGTAAAAATGTAAAATCAATACATAAAAAACATAAAATATTAAAATGAATTCTTAATAATATATTTTTGTAACCAAAATAATAACAAAATCGACAATTTTTAAGTTTTATATAATAGCCCACACATGCCCGATGAATAAGTTTCTTACATATTTTTATAATTGATGCTTATTTTTTAACTTCCATATTTTAGCATATTGGACAATAAATCATAATATGATAAAGATTTCAAGTAATAAATATTATTATTTATTAGATTTAAATATGTTTGTGTAAAATATGTCTTTCATTTAGATTGTATCGTCCAAAAATTATAGCAAAAAAAATCATTACAGGTTTTGGATCAAATTCAAAAATGATTATATAAACTTGACGCAAACATAGTTCAAAGTTCTAAAGTGTAGACCGAATTGGTTGATTTATTTATTGTAATAAACCGATGAAACCCGACATTATGAAGAAAAGCTCTGATTTTTATATATTCCAAAAATTTGAAATCTTGAATGAGTCCTTATAATGAGGTACCCCATTCTTTAGTTACACACGGTATTTAGTAGTGAGTTTTAAGTACTTGAAAGAATAGAAAAAAGCATAACATAATCATAGCATAATTTTTCAAGGACTTTGTTAATGGTTATGAACTATTTTTCGGGGGCATATACACCACAATGTATATAGCTAGCAAGAAGCGCATTGATAAACTAGTAATAATTGAATTAGCATAACCAATGGAAATTATTGAACTAAATACAAAATTTTGCACACTAGTTAAAATCTCGATATGATTTGAAACAATCACTCTTATTTTTCCCCCGAGCAACTTTAAGCTCGTACATGCATTCCCAAGATCCAACTTGCAAACAACACAATGTATGCAGCAAGAAGAACATTAATGCCCATATAACAATTGAATTAGCAAGTCCATGTCAAGAAGTTGTTGTAAAATAACTACATGCATCAGTATGAATGGAAATTATAATTGTTAGTCTTTTGCCTAAGCAACCTTAAACCTTGTACATGATTCGAAATATATATAACAATCAAAAGAAGAAGAACGAATTAATGTTATAATATATATAAAACTCAAATCCAGAAGTATCGTATCAAAATTGAGGAATTGGAAAGCAAGCTAAGCAGGCTTAGGGTTGGTCCTACAGAATTGAAGTAGAACTGGATGTATATTCTCAAAAGCACAATACGTTTCTTCCCTCTTCTTTGCTCCTGTAATTACTATCTTCCCCGATAAAAATATCAGTATCGCCACTTTCGGCTTCTTCATCCGATATATCATCCCGGGAAACAGTTCCGGTTCATACTTGGCATAAATCCCGTGCTTGCTGCATGCCATCTGCTCTAATCTTATCGGGAATTTCAGGTCGCATGACGCCACTATATTCTCTATCTTGAAATCCTTGAATCTCACCGGAAACCCTAACTTCTCTAACACTCTTGCGTACTTCCTCGCCGCCAACTTCGATTGCTCCTCCGATTTCGCCCCTGTGCATACTATCTTCCCGGAGGCGAAGATCAATGAGGTCGTTCTGGGATCTTTGATTCTCATTATGACGGCGGCGAATCGGCCCGGGTTGTACTCTGAGTTGCGAGTCGAGAGTACTATTTTTTGAAGGTTGAGTTCGCATCCCATGTTGACTGTTGATACTATGTTCTGCAGAGTCGGAACTATCTCGCTGCGGTTATTTATCTCCGCCATTGTTAACCAATTTTCTTCTTTCTTCGAAGCTCGAAAGAGAACAGGTTTTATTTTTCTAATGAAAATTAACATCTAGGTCTGCTTTCTTATTTATATAGACCCTACCACTCCGTTTCCGAATAGAATTAGGATATTTCCTTAATACGACGCCGGATTGAAATTGATACCCTGCAATTGCGTACCCCTGAAGGATTTTTACGCATCATGATACGACGTCGTGTAGTACCGGTATGCAGCGTGTAAAACGCAGCCGACATGAATTCGAGAAGGATCCAAATTAGGAAAATGCAAGCTGGAGTAGTTGTCTTGGGGAACAATCCAACTTTGTAAACCTATATAAGGATTCAATCTTCTTCGACTTGGTTTCAGATATTAGAATTCCAAATAACCAACTATCAAGAAATTAAGAAACATGGCAACAGGAGGAACCGAAGCTTTTCCTGATTTGGGTAAACATTGCCAACATTCAGATTGTAATCAGCTTGATTTTCTGCCTTTCGAATGCTCTTCTTGTCAAAAGGTATGCAAATAAAAAATTAATGGTACCGATATTGATAATTTCCAAGAATTAATTATTGATTTCTTGTTGTGTTGTATAGGTTTTCTGTTTGGAGCATAGATCCTATAAATCCCACAATTGTCCGAAATCTGATGATGGGAGCAGAAAAGTAATGATATGTGAAACATGTTCGATTTCAATTGAAACCACGGGATATGATAACGAAGAAGAGAAGTTGATGATGGAAAAACATTTGAAGTCTGCAGAATGTGACCCGAACAAGAAGAAGAAAGCAAAGTGCGGTGCTAGGCGCTGCAAGCAGATTTTGACCTTCTCTAATACGTCAATCTGCAAGATTTGCCATATGAAGGTGTGCTTGAACCATAGATTTCCGCCCGACCATGCCTGCGTCAAAGCTGCTCAAGACAAGGCCTCATCTATTGCTGACAAGTTTATACGTGCTTTTGCTGCTAGGACTGCTAAAGATTGTTCCAAATCTCAACCTTCCAAATCCAATTCTCCTAAATCTGTCTCGGTTTTTTGAATTTCTCTTATGTTATGTATATTGACTTGTTTGCATTGATTCTAGAATTATTTTTTTACAATTTCAGTTGCCGCTTCTGTTTTTCTTATGATTTATGTTTGTGTTAATATGTATGTCATATATATAACATTAACATGGATAGGATAATACACATCTAATCGTGTAAAAACACATTAATTTAATAAGAAAATATGAAATATTAAACTGTAGAGTTATAATGTAGTAGAAACGAACTGTATGAAGAGTAAATTAGATGATTAAACTTAGGAAAAATTAAGCGAACTTAATTAAGATTATATGTTTGACTTTAACACAAGAACAAATATAATTCGTTGATGGGTTGGATAATAATATATTCCTTGCGGCCTAATCTGTTATAATAACTCAAATACCCATTATTATTCCAAGTGAAGCCTGAAGGGAGAGTTGAAGCCAGCTTATGTTCTACATAATGTTGTTGGGGAGGAAATAATTCTGCAGATTAAACAGTTTTCTCAAACATATCATATAATCCCGAGCTATGGGAAGATGTAGAAAACGTAAAAGAATGTTGCTAATCAAAAAGTAACATAATATGCAAGCAAAAATATGGGGTGATTTTTTTGGCCAAATGGAGGGTGAATTCTCATCAAACAATTTAAGTCACAAAACATATATTATACATATGCTGTCGTTTCCTTGATTTCTTCCACCGTGATTATCTGCATCACCAGACCACCAACCGATTAAAATCCTAGATTAAAATTCTTAAGCATCATAGATGCTTTGATATGCATCTGATAATCAGGATGTGGAATGGATTTTCAGAAAGAGCATGCGGTGGCATTCCTTCCTACCAAGAAAATCAATCTCATAGCTTTACTACAAAACGGCTGTCTTTAACTTGTACAGTATTATTTACGAACTGCAGAATGCTGAGTGACAAATTCTACAGAAGCATGACATACTTCCAAGTTCCAGTGTAGGGCTGTAAATGAGCCAAACCGTTCGTGAACAACTCGGTGTTCGGCTCGATAAAAGTTCGGCTCGGCTCGATTCGATTAATAAACGGACAGTTCGTGAACATGATTTATGGTTCGAATAATAAACGAACTGAACATGAA
>CATIWQ010106444.1:0-24074 GCA_949673415.1 Euphorbia schlechtendalii
TACACATCAGAATATAGAATTGTAATTTTTATTCTTCTGATATTACTTCAGAATAATCAAACATTCAAATCTCCTACTAGTCAGAAAATCAAACATTCTTACACTATTGAGTCCAAAAATCAACTGAAAATTGGGACCCTAAGAGTGACAGAATGGCAATAGACTATGCAAAATCGTTTTTGAGACTCTTCATGACAACCAGGAGTGGCACTCATCGATAGGTCACTTAATTTAACAAATAATCCTCACGCTTAGTTATAGATCTTCCTTCAATTACTTACAAAGACAAAAGCAATTAAAAAACGAGAAAATACCTGAGCAGCCTTATAAGACAACATAGTATCTTCAGCAGCGGCCTTTCTCTCATCGCCAGCCTTAAACTCAGCCAAATACCTATGGTAATCCCCCTTCATCTTCAAATAAAACACCTTAGATTCACTGGCGGAGGCGGAGGGAACCAGATTGGAGTCCAATAACTTAAGAATACTAGCGCAAACATCCGATAACTCGTTCTCAACTTTGGATCTGTACTCCTTGACAAGAACAACGTGCTCCTCGTTCTTCCTGCCTTCCTCTTTCTGCTCGATCGAGGAGACAATTCGCCAGGCAGCACGGAGGGATCCGATGACGTTCTTATAAGCGACGGAGAGGAGGTTGCGCTCTTCTACAGTGAGCTCCCCGGAAGGAGTAGCGCCGACGACAAGCTTTTCCATGAACTGAACCATCTCCTCGTAGCGCTCAGCCTGCTCGGCAAGCTTGGCCAGGTAGACATACTGGTCTCTGTAGAGGTTATCGGGGACTGTGACGGCCGCTGCCATTGAAGAAGAAGAAGACGAAGGAGAATCGGAGTTTGGTAGTTCTGTAATTTGGAAGAAAATGTGATATGGTTGGTTTGGTTGAGCTTGTGGGAAGGATTTTATATAGTAGTGCATCCAGCCGTAATGATGAGAATGGGATATTTTTAATTTTCTTTCTATATGAGGATTGACCCCTGCATTTTTTATTTTTCATGAATTTGACCTGTAATTTTATTCACTGAAGAATTTGACCTCGGCTTGACAAAGGTGAATTGATTTTGAAATCAGCTCGATATATTATTAAGGTTTAATGCATTTTGAATCTCCTGAACTTGTCCCTAAATTCCGGATTCCTTCTTGAACTTTGAAATGTTATCAATGCTCCCTTGAATTTGTTTAAAAGTTCTCAATTTCCCGCTGAACTTGTCCCTAAACTCCGGATTCCCCCTTGAACTTTGAAATGTTCTCAATGCCACCCTGAGCTTGTCTAAAAGTTCTCAATTTCCCCCTGAACTTGTCTAAAAATTTTCAATTTGGAAAGAGAAATCTGATTCGGGTATTAAATAGATGAAGAACGATTTAGAGATTTGAACTTTTGTAATATTAGAATATTAACATTGGGATATCTATTTCTTTTTTAATTTTTTTAAATAGTTTTTTTTCATTCACGGGCTCACTAACGCAACTTGTCACGTTGCATTGAGGGGGTGTTGGAGAACGTTTAGACAAGTTCAAGGGGGTATTGAGAACATTTCAAAGTTTAGGGGGGAATCCAGAGTTTAGGAACAAGTTCTGGGGAAATTTGAGAACTTTTGGACAAGTTTAGGGGGGCATTGAGAACATTTCAAAGTTTAGGGGGGGAATTCGAAATTTAGAGACAAGTTCAGGGGGTTCAAGATGCATTAGGCCTATTATTAAAGTTCATGTTAGAAGTTTGTAAACATGCTCATGTAAGTTTTACGCGCGAGTTAATTGTTATATAAATAATATTGATTTGGAAATTTTTTGTCATATGAATGAATATCTTCTCACTCAAGTAATATTATATATGATTGAGAAGTACCAATTAGAAGTAATTGTAATAAAGTCTTGTTACAAAACTTTTGTCATTTACCAAACTACTCGATCATATTGTCATATTAGGCTTGCCAATCAAGTATATCACGAGCTCTAGCCAAGTTCAAAATATCAAGATCACCAAACTTTGAGTTTAGCTTTCATATTAGGCTTGCCAATCAAGTATATCAGGAGCTCTAGCCAAGTTCAAAATATCGAGATCACCAAACTTTGAGTTTAGCTTTGATCGAGATAAACAAGTCATATAGAAATATTCCTCAACTATACTAAATCACAACAACATTACATAATAATGAACGTAACATTAAAGAATGCTCTCAACCATACTAAACTTGCATTTACCCAAGATAAACAAAATATATGGTAAGACTACCTAGAAAATTAAAGCAAAATTAGAAAATAAATGTTGCAACATCTATTTTATTAATCTCAACTAAAGTTCTCAATCAATTATCATAAGAGCTCATGTATACGTTATAATATCAACCATTTTGTATATCTATAACAATCTTATTTATAATTGAGATTAATCTGGGTGTATGATATCCGGAATTTTTAGCATAAAATCAATAAAAACAACTCCAAAAACCCATGTTTGGTGATTGAGAATTGTATAAGGCAAATAAAGAAGCAAATGCCAATAAAATCTCTCAAATGTCATGAATTATGCAAACCATACATTTTGCACATGTAAAGCAATCATGGTATGGCTAAATGACGTCCCAAACTTTGAAAAGTTTCCACTAACCCCCCTTAAACTTGGTTAAACTATACTCGTCAGTCTTCAATACCATATGTTGCATTGTGTTCGATTTGATTTTTAAAAAATGTCACATTTTTATTTATCTTTTCGATCAGAATGTGACACGTGATATGCAAGGGGAATTGGTGACTGCACTTTTACCAAGTTGACGAGATTGGTAAACATTTTTTAATGTTTTGGGTGACAACTAGTAAAGGTTGTCAAGTTTAAGAATACATTGATAAAAAAAACCATGTATTAAGCTGAGATACATTGATAAAATTTTTAAAAAAATTCATAGAATAGGGCAAAAATAGAGTTTTTCCAAGGAAGAAATTATTTTAAACTAGTTCTTATTTTTTCTAAATTTAATGAAATTAAAGAACACAATTTTATTTCGATGCCTTTTTTATCACTAAAACACTGAAATCAGATGAGTATCATCACATACCCATTTCAAGGTGTAAATTCACTCAATTAAACAAACCCTTAAGGTGATTCAAAATGCTTAATCAATGAAGTATAAATTTTATTTCGTTTCTCATGCACATTGTTTTTAGTAAAAGAATATCGGAACTAATCTAAAGACATGCTTATAATTTATAATCACTTAATGATAATTAAAATTTAATGAAGGTTGGAAAACTCATCAAACAACTAATTTTAACTTTTTTTCTATTAATCATCACTTCTTAGTGTTTAGTTCTAAGTTGTAACTTATTTTTAGTCGTTAAAGAGAGAAATTTTTCAGCAACCAAAAAGTCTGGGCACGCTGAAGAAGAGTGTATGTGAAAAAAAAGTACGTACGAGTCCAAACGACTACAAAAGATGTTTGAGAAAAAACCGGCTAATATTCGGAGGCAACACCCATATGGTCCTTTCTTTTCTCTGCCCAAAGTGCAAACTCCAAATAGTCAAACACCGGGGAATATAAAGGGTCGTACTGTCATTGCCTTGATAATCAACGACATATTCACATTTCTACTTCTCCGATATTTTCGAGAATAAAACGAAATCCAGCAATGGACTAAAACTAATTTCTCCTTCCAAAATCTCGTTGTTGATCGTTGCTTTCATGGCCTCCATTTCCGGCCTCTGCTCTTCTTCTTTTTCCCGCCAGTCTGGAACTACTCTTCTTAAAAACTATTTTACTCCACTCGGACTTAAGTCCTCACTTGCAACTTATTCTCGCCCTCGGTTCCTTCAATACAGGCTGTTTCCGGCGAGATCTCTACTGACTTGTCGCATACTAATGATAAGTTGCTAAGCAATGCGAAACCAGGTTTGGAGAAAGATTCTCGCGCTCTTTGGAGGCGGTATGTTGATTGATTTTATCAGCATAAGGAGCTTGGTTTGTATTTGGATGTTAGTCGGATTGAATTTACTGATGAATTTGTCACTGAGATGGACCCTAGGTTTCAGAAGGCGTTGAAAGATATGGCAGAATTGGAGAAGGGAGCTACTGCTAACACTGAAAGAAGGGAGAAT
Source organism: Euphorbia schlechtendalii (assembly GCA_949673415.1). Classification (NCBI taxonomy): domain Eukaryota; kingdom Viridiplantae; phylum Streptophyta; class Magnoliopsida; order Malpighiales; family Euphorbiaceae; genus Euphorbia; species Euphorbia schlechtendalii. The sequence continues at coordinate 4,105 of CATIWQ010106444.1, forward strand.
GGTTGGGCATTACTGGCTGAGAAATTCGGCACTCGCGCCTAATTACTTTTTGAAAACGCAGATTGAACAGACACTCGATGTTGTTTGCAGTTTTGCTGGTAAGGTCAAATTTCGAACTCAAATTTTTGCATTTTAGGAGGTTTAATTTCTTTATTTGGAATTGCATAGACTGTCATACTGATTAGTAAAGCCACAATTGGATTGATTTCTCCTACTATTGAGATGTGGTCCATGTGGACCACGTTATGATTTTGAGATGAAACTATCTTTTTATTATTGAGAATTTGATGGCACATTGCTGTCGATTGTACTTTATTTTTTTTTATTACACATTGATGCAGATTAAACCTCCATCTTCACCTGAAGGTCGTTTTACCCAAATATTTTCAGTTGGGATTGAAGGTTCAGCTCTTGGACCACAATTTGTTGCAGAGGCTCTGGCGCCTAATAATCCTCCTCTTAAGGTATCGTATTTTATTACTGTAATCTGTTATTCACTTTTATGCTTTACTCCTTCAGACTTATCACATACACTTTAGGCTATACATCTTCATGATCTTGTCCTAGCTTGAGAAATCTCTTAGCAGTAAGAGTTATCTACCTCTTTATTATGAATGTAATATATGTATGACTTGAGGCTTTGGAGCACTGTTTAACAGTTAATTAGGTGGGCCTAAAACAATGAACTGTATTTGTTTGCGGGGATTAGTATCTGTCTTATTGAGGTTAAATTATCATTTTGCAAGAAACAATACCTCCTCTACAGTTGCAAATATTGGTAATTGTTAGTTTTGTTATACATACAACCAAAAATAGGTATTGTCAACTTTGGATTGCTTTTAAGTGCCTATATCAGATAATTTATTGGTAAAGAGGTTTTATGTTCTTGTGATAACTAGGAAATTTGTTACTCTAAATAAATGCTTCAGTTATCTTATATATTAATAAATATTAACGAACTATAGCTTCTTCTTTTCAGATTCGATTTGTTGATAACACTGATCCAGCTGGAATCGATCATCGAATTGCTCAGCTTGGCCCGGAGCTAGCTTCCACTCTTGCTGTTGTGATTTTGTATGTATCTGGACATCAAAATTCTTAGGAAAATACAAAATACACTGGCTTGTAATATTTCAACTGATATCCCTGTATCAGTAGTCAGCAGAAACTTTACTGGATGGTTGATATGATTAATATTTCAATTCCTTGCAGAGTGGAGGCACCCCTGAGACTAGGTATTTGCTTGTTTCCAACTTTTACAACATAGAGAGTACCTGAGTAGCTGGTTTTTTTCTTAATTATTTTTTCCTGATCGGCATAGATGGTTTATTAGAAATTTGCCGGTCATTTCTGTAAATGAACTACTTATATGTAGAAATTTTTTGATTGAGATCTGATTTACAAAATTTGCAGTTATTTTAGTACTATATTGTAGTACTTAATTTTGTTTTAGCTATAACTTACTAATTTTATTTTTGTATCATGCCTTTTATATTGATTCCCTGAAATTTCCTTCTGTAGTTTTGTTCCATCTTCTGGATTTCTAATTGACATATGTTAATTTTATCCATGGTGTTGCAATAACGCAAGAAAATTCATTACTGGGCAACACTGCAAGAATTGAGGGTTGGCTAGCCAGATTCTCAATGTTTGATTGGGTTGGTGGAAGAACATCTGAAATGTCCGCAGATGGCCTCCTTCCAGCAGCACTTCAGGTGAACGATTATTATTTAAAAAAGATGAAATCCGTATATGCCAATTTTCTTGTGTGATTCCTTACATCTCATTTGTATGTCAGGGAATTGAACATTAGAGGGATGCTTGCAGGTGCAGCATTGATGGATGAGGCCAATAGGACCACAGAGGTAAATGCTTGATTTGAATTTTATTTACAAAATATTCCTATTTTTGAATCTATCATTTATGTTTCAGGATTCATTCCTTGTCCTAGGCCTAGATATGGACTTCACCTGTTAAATTTCTGATAGCTTATTAAATGTCTTTGTATCGTATATTTATATTACTGAGGTTTAGATGCAAATGTTCATGCTTTGCTCAGTGACGATACTACTTCATTTCCCCCTTCCCTAAATAACTATATTTTTTGTTCTTTAGGGACTTACATATTTACTTCCTTTCTTTTCTAGATACACGATGAACACTATGTTGGAAATGAAAGAACTTGGCATATATTACCCTAGCACAGTGCTCGATTCAGCCTATTGGAATAGTTGCATTGTCCAGGTGCCTTTTTATACTATTTGCTTCTGACTCCAGTAAAGGGTTCCCCTGATATATCTCTTATTTTCCAGCTTAGGAATAACCCTGCTGCTCTACTAGCTTTATGCTGGTGCTGGGCCTCAGATGGGATAGGATCCAAGGTACTTAGTGCTTTGCACAACCAGAAGTGAATGGTCTTTGGATTAAATGGCAATGCCATGTGTTGTTTACTCATCTTTACTTTCTTGGACTTCATTCAGGATATGGTCGTCCTTCCATACAAGGACACAGCTTATTGCTGTTTAGTAGGTATTTGCAACAGCTTGTCATGGAATCACTAGGAAAAGAGTTCGATTTGGATGGTAATCGGGTATGTGCAATCAATTAGATGAAATGTCTTCTTAATTGTGCTATGGCTACTAAACTTCCATGGACAAGTTTTCTCGTTTTGAAGATAACCACTTGACAGTTTACATTATTAGTTTTACGATTAAAAGTAACATACAGCAGATACTCACCTTCTTTTTTCCACGAGGTGCCTACCGAATCGGAGGCTATCCCATTATGTAGGGCTTGTGCAGCATTATATATTCTCATTTGTTTCCTGCTTAATGAGGAGTAAAATTGGCACCATGACCGAGCAGTCGGGATATATGCCTCACTTGTGAACATTAATGCTTATCATCAACCTGGTACTCGTTTACTATAATAATGTTCCTTATTTACGCTCTGATTAAAAGGAATTTTGCTATGTTTTCTGGTGCAAGTTATACATATGTAATAACTGCATAATCGATTTGGCTTTAATATTTGTGTATAATTTTGTTTCAGGTGTGGAAGCTGGGAAAAACCGAGTGTTGGCAGTTCTAAACGAGGCAAGGTAAAAGTCGCATCTTCACACTTTCTCGTTGTTATACTACAGCCTTTTCACTAGTCATGGAACAGAACATCAGTTTTTGTTTCTTTCACTTATGCTTTTTATCACTCTTTTTTCATCATCATTCATAACCCTTACCATGGGTATAAATTATTTGAAATACTAACTCAAGCTTTTTTAAATATGATCTAACTGTATAACACTAATCTTATGCTTCTTTCTTTAGTTGTAAAAGATCCTGTTGAACCATTGACAATTGAGGAAGAAGAAGATGTAAGTACAAGTTTTCTCCCTGAAGAGCTTTATGCTGGATTAAATATTGGGAAAAGTAAAAAACAAACCCTGTCGCTTTCCAATTCCGCAAAACGAACCTTGTTTTTTTTCCAACTGGATGTTTTTTTACCATTTTGAACCACAGGATTCTTTTATAAAATAGGAAACCTGAAATGTTTAATTTTGTATTTATCGGTTGAAATTTCAACCTTCTAATATGGTAAGTGTATCAGATTGAAATGATAAACAAGATAGTTGCACACATGGCAGCGAATGGCAGAGCACTGTTAGATCACTTTGGAAATAAATTTCCAAATCCTTGTTTTCAATTTGAATTTTCTTCAACTAAACAGCTGCTAATCACAACTAATATAATTTTATTTAGGCTTAATGCATCCAAAACCCCCCTAAACTTGTTCAAAAAAGACTGTTACCACCTTGAACTTTGAAATGTGACAGATAATCCTATGTACTTGTCTAAAATGTGTCACTTTACCCCCTTGTGCTAACCTGTCTTACTATGTGGATGACTATCAATATACACGCGCGTGAAGTATGCTAGTGGAATAGAAAATGAATAAAAAAAATTCCCTAACATTCTAATTCTTACCATTCAAAATTTTTAATATATGTTCTTCGTTTTCTTCGAAATTTCATCTCTTTTCTAAATATTTTTTTCAATTAATCATAATATTGTATCGATTATTGGTCTGTTATTTTCATCCTTTTGTTCTTGAAGTCGATATTTTTACGAGGGGGTAAAGTGACATGTTTTAGACAAGTACAGAGATTTATTTGTTACATTTTAAAATTTAGGATGGGAACATCTCTTTTTTAACAAATTCAGAGGTGTAGACGAGCCTTTAACTTATTTCCCATAAAGATATAATGGAAAATCATTGGCTTGTCATTGCCTTGCTTTTTAACGGTTGAATGTCTCTGTCTACAACCTTTTACCCTTTCCCCCCATTGGTTCAATCTTATTTCTTTAAATGGTTGATTTGGTTAGTAGGTAAGTAATTGGTGGTGAGCAAAATTCCGTTTGACCTTTTTTTTATGGACTTACAACCTTTTTACGAACTTTTGATCCTCAACCTTTGTAATTATTACATTGAGCATATTTAGCCATTTAATTTAACTTTTAAATAAATAAAAGTCGGTGTAGTTTATATATTTGATGCAATTTGAATTAATGCATTGGGTATGGGGCCATTGATTTATAAGCCTATCCGTTTTGTTGGTTTGAATGTGATTCACATTGGAGAGTAAAATGATGCTTTAGTTGAACTAACTGGATTGAAATGTAATATATCAACTATCAAGAGGTGAAAGAATAAATTAGGAAATTATGGAGCAAAATGTCAATTAGCGTACATGAAAAAAAATGGTTTTGTTACAATGTGGCCCGGTGAGGCTGAACTTCAATGATGTACATTTGCAAAAAGTAAAGCCCTACACCGTAATGTTTAAATTTCAATCATTTTGATTTCTTTTTTGAATTTATTCTTGCTTACGAAAACCTTATGTGGCCCCAGTTGCTAATGCCAACAACAATTTAATTACTTATCATATCCTTAAAGAAAATTTAAATTAAAGCGTCAGATAAATAAAATCCAATAGTCAGACTTAGAATTATTAAGGGCTCAACCACGAGAAAATTTGAAATTTTGTGACTACTTGTTCACATGTGATAATCATTGACCAACTTATATTGTATTCATTTATTAACTGAAAAAAAGTTAATAAATAAAAATCATTATATTGAAGATTGAACCGTTCAATCCAAGCTAATTCATATAGCAAAAAGTATATGTAAAATACTAAAACCTATTTCACCAACGTTACGAGGAACGAAAAAATCATCTCAACTGCATTGCTGATTTTTATGTAGGTTATTATTTTAAAATTTTGTGGGTAAATAATTATAATATCTCTTGTAAAAATACACTAATTTTTTTTCAATTTCACCAATATAATTAATATGTTCTCATATATTGTTTTCATCAACTTATTACCTCTTTTTGTAAACTTTTAAAACATTTCCATCCAATTTTTTTTCACTAACATATTTTTATCTAAATTCACATTTTTTTTGCTTTTTCCATCTTTCATTTTCTTCCTCTTTTCATGACTATAGAACATTAATAATTAAAATTTAAATAAAGATCAGATGTTTGTTGGATTCATGTTTTAATTCCAATTTTCATACAAAATACAATGTCTGATGTATTTGATATCACAATACTCCGTAAACATCGATTAATATGTTTACAAAATATTAGAATTTGAACAAGTGTCATAATTTCATAAAAAAAAACAAAAGAAAAATTGCCATTACCGATTTTCATTTTTTTCATTACTAATTAGTAAAATATAAGCAATGAAAGTTGATTTTGCATTTCCATCAAACAAAGTATAGAAATTTGGACATGAAAGATCTATAATGTTTTAAGAAAAAATATTGAAATAAAAACTTTATTTAGAATTATTAATGTTTTTATACAATTAAGTTTCAATTCGTTTCACATACATTTCAAGTGTACTTACCATAGTATATAGTACTTAAAAATTATACGAGTTCCTATTTAATGAAAGAAGGTGAAAGTAAAAAATTAATGAATTCTAGATGGAAGTATATTGCAAAAAAAGTAAATGAATTTACAAAAATAAGGTTAATTTTATCAAATAAAATGATATTTGAATGAAAAAGTAATAAAATACAGTAGAAATGTGTAATAGTTGGATATATTTATCTTGTGAACTCTAATGCCAATTTCGAGAATCAGGCAGCCTGTTAATTTTGCTCTGACCATAATGTCATTTTGTTTTTGTTGTAGTGGAATTCGCTACCAAACAAGACCAACCGAAGAAGAAACAAGTATGGGGTAGTAGTAACGTGGGACCCAACAGTATCACACCATGTGACTTCTTGCTTAATATATTAGCGGGAAATTAAGACAAATAAAGTGTGTCCCCACTCACAACGTTCGACTGATTAATGTGTTTTTAAATGGAATAACGTAGGTCATTTGCCACGTCAGTCTGCCCGTTACTTTGCTACAATCCCCCCTTTACTACGTGCGCTTTATTCTCGACTTACTTTTAACCATTTTTTTTAAACCTACAAACGGCGCCGTCCCACTGAAGAATCAGTTATACGGCATCGTTTAATGCTAAAGAGGTGCAAAAGCTTCTGAGTGGGTGATACAAAAATTTCTCGAACACGGCGGAAACCTGATCAAAAGAAAAAAATAAACGTATTATTAGAAAAAAAACCCTCATTTTTTTGCAGAGAAGAGTGAAGTCTAGCGGTGGAGTTGAGCCAGCATATAATCTTTCCAAGGAAGCAAACTTTTGTATTTTTGCTTGCTTTAATAATCACAACAATTCAATTTCGTTTTGTTCATTCTCTCTCACCATTTTTGTTGCTTGCATTGGCTCTTGTAGTTGCGAAATCTTGAACTTCGATTTTATGTGAGTTCTGTGCTCTGCATTACTCTCTCTTTCTCTTTCGATCTTTTTTTTTTATTATTAGTTTTACAGCACTGAGATTCTTCTGTCGGCAGGTGTGATCTGTGAATCAGAAAATGTTCACTGAAGGACTCGACTCCGATGCCCTTCGCTGGGTTCGAGAGGTAAGTTTCATTGTATGTTCATCGATTCACTTTCTAATTTCAGCCATTGATCAGATTTAGGTTTTGATTTTCTCACATTGCCTTTTTTAGAACCAGAAGGGAACTCCTCTCTCTCAATCAAGTTTAAGACCTAGAATTGATGGCCGAAACGGCCGCGGATTTGGTTTACCTCCACCTTCCAAATTTAGAAGCGGACACCTCCCGTCCACCGCGATCCCCGTTTCCCGAACCCTAGCCGGAGACACCGATGACAGCAGGACCGGCTCCGATAATGGCGTAACCTCCGAGTCTGATGAAGATGATGTTTACGGGAGTCGGTATTCTGTAGATTCGTCTCCTCAGGATGAGAGGATCCCTGCTGCTAGGCAAAGATATGGAAATGCATTTCCACGAGGCACGCGTTATGCTAGTGATGTGTATTCTGATGTTAGTTCGTCAATGGAGACGGTGGTCGGAAGAGGCGGAACCTTGGCGGATAGGTTGGTGAGAGGGAATGGTAGGTTTGGGATTGGAAGGAGTTTCACGGAGGATGAGGAAGATGAAACTGATTCGGTTGCTAGTTCTGAGTTTTCTACTACTCATGCTGGAAGTGTTAGCAGCGTTTTGCCACGGAGTAGACTGAGAGTTTCAGAGGGATATGCTTCTAGTGTGCCTTCTCAAGCCAATGTTGAAACTATTCCTCGAAAGGTTTGATTAATTGACTCAAAGACTGAATTTTTTCTGACCTGACGAAGAATTCCTCTAAATCAAGTGTCGTTGAGCCTCTTAAGGATTTGACAAAATTTCTGTAGTGTTATTTAATCTGAAAATGACATTTGTGGTCCTCTCTTTAATAATCTTTGAAATTTTGGAGTTTTAATTGTTAAATTTTGCATACTTTTAATAAAAATTGCATCGCTTTGACTTTTGTCATATTACAGGATTTGAATTCCGGAAACCTGCAGAATAAGAACCATGAGGACGATGTTCCTAGCGCACCTCCATTTTGTGGTTCTACACATGAAATAAGAGAAAGTGCTGAACTGGCAGCAGGAGAGCAAGATGCCACTGGTTCTGCGTCTACTAATAATGGCCCAAATAAAATCAAACTTACTGCAGGGGTTCAGTCGCATGATAATGCTGGAAACAAGAACCCTGATCAGTTTGTCAGGTTTGCATAACTTCTATGCCGGTTTTTCCATCACATGAAAAAAGAGCCATTTGTATGAGTGGTGACTTTAGTGTTTCTATGAATTGGTATCTTATATTTTTTCTTTTTTAGGACAACTACTGAAGAAGCTGCTGTGCCTTCTGGGTCAAATCCAGCCCGACTACCAACATTTCATGCAAGGTATTTTCGGACCTTAAATTGAATTTAATCAATTAATGTGACTCTTCTCATTACCGTCGCTTAAATACTGACATCCTTTCGTTCTATTCTTCTTTTCTTGATTAGTGCATTAGGACCGTGGCATGCTGTGATTGCATATGATGGATGCGTACGGCTCTGTCTTCATGCTTGGGCGAGAGGATGCATGGAAGCTCCTGTATTCTTGGAAAATGAATGTGCTTTACTTCGTGAGGCATTTAGGTATCTTTTGCATTAAAAATATTCTTGAAAAACAGTATTCGGAGTTTTAAAAAAGTAAATTGTATCGATTTTTTTTGCTAACTCTGGTTTCCATTATTTCTAAACTATAGTGTGCAGAATGTCCTATTGCAATCAGAGGAGGAACTACTAGCAAAGCACTCTTCTGAGCTTGTTGGTGATGGTGCTGCTGCTGCTGCTGCAAAGCCTAAGAAAATCGTGGGGAAGATGAAGGTGCAAGGTAATATATATCCCAGCTTTAACGCTTAATGCATCAAGAGCCCCGTGAAGTTGCCCCTAAACACCATTTACCCTCTTGAACTTTCAAAAGTTCCAAATAACTTAACTTGTAAAAAGTGCACATGTTTGCCCCCCCCTAATGCCATTTGTCAGCTTCTGGTTGGTTTGGCATTAAAAAATGTCATATTCCTGATTTTGCTCTCTCCAATCAGATTCTGACATGTGGCATTGAGGGAAAATTGGTGCACTTTTGCAAGTTTAGGGAAAAAATGGCATATAGGGACAAGTTCAGGGGGCTCCACATGTATTCAGCCTAGCTTTTACACTTATTATTCAAGTGTTTTCTAGGGGACATCCTAATATGTCATCCACTTTGCAGTGCGTAAAGTCAGAACGGTTATTGACCCTCCTTCTGGCTGTAGTATGTCAGCTTTGACTCTGAGGGCACCAAAGCTTAAGTTAGATGCAGTCCAATATCGTTTAACCAAGATGCAATCAACAGTTTGCACCGCTTGGCGAGCTTTTCGTAAAATTCGGATTGCACCTCGTATACCTGCAAATGGATCTTTTTCCCGACAAAGCTTGGCATATGTGCACGCCAGCACTAAATATATAAAACAAGTATCTGGACTTATGAAAATCGGTGTAACAAGTCTACGTAACAGTTCAGCTTCGTATGAAGTTGTGCAAGGTATGAAAATTCTCAATTCCATGATGAGAATTTTAGATCAAATGCCTCTGTTATCATTTAGCATATTATTCTTTTAATCGCTTCTTCTAATCCAATTGTCAACAGAAACATACTCTTGTTTGTTAAGATTGAAATCTTCAGCAGAAGATGATGCTGTCAGGATGCAGCCTGGATCTGGTGAAAGCCACATGTTGTAAGAACTATTATCAAATGATGTAGGATTTTCAGTAAGTTATTTTTAACATTTTATTCACAAAAGTAATTATGACTCCACAGCTTTCCAGATAGTCTTGGAGATGATCTAATTATTGAAGTCCTGGACTCTAAGGGGAAGAATTATGGTCGTGTACTTGCTCAAGTTGCTACAATTGCTGAAGATCCAGTAATATTTATAAAGCCTTGAAAAAGATATTTGCCCACTAGACTTTTGTCTATGACTCATAAAAATTGGATGCAGGTTGATAAGCTGCGTTGGTGGTCAATTTATCGAGAGCCAGAACATGAGCTTGTGGGAAAACTACAGCTGTTCATCAATTATTCTACAAGTTCAGATGATAGTAATTTGAAGGTTAGCTGCTCTAAAAATTTATATTTTAAGCACCAAGTCATCGTTGAAAAAATGTTAGCTTATGTCATATTTAATACTAGCAGTACTGAGAATTCTTTTGTATTTGTAGACTATAAACTATCATTTAACTTGCCATGTCTCAGTATCTATAAATTGTGGAAAAATGTGCTGTTTAAAACAACGAACTAGTTTGTAAGTTTGAAGTCACTATGCTTCCACAAATGCTTTACGTCCAGAATAGCTCATGCATCAAAGTCAGATTTTTATGTTATTGTGATGGATTTGTTTGTTTGTGAAGTATTCTTATGGAGCTCATTGTTGTTTTTATCCAGTGTGGTTCTGTGGCCGAAACGGTTGCGTACGACCTCGTTCTTGAAGTTGCTATGAAGATTCAACGTTTTCAGCAGAGGAACTTATTGCTTTATGGGTCATGGAAATGGCTTCTTACTGAATTTGCCTCATATTACGGGGTTTCTGATGTGTATACCAAACTTAGGTAGTCATTCTGTGCATGCCATTTATGTTTATCGTTATTCATTTCAGTTCAAATCCACACGGGGTCTTTCCGAATCTATTGCATAAATATTTTTAGGAAGAGAGATTGCTTAAATAGGGCATATTTTGTTGTCATCTCTGTTTTTTTCATGTTTTTGTTACAATTGTAGCTGTAATTGTTACATTATGGCAGGTACCTTTCCTATGTAATGGATGTGGCTACACCTACAGCAGATTGCTTGACTTTGGTGTATGATTTATTAACACCTGTAATTATGAAGAGCCATAGCAAGAGCCTGTTGAGTCATCAAGAGGTAATTATTAGAGTTTCAGATTTATGCATGTCGTGATCAACATTTACATTGTAAATATCCATTAGTTCTCTACTGGGCTCATTAGAGCATACTTTGATCTCTTTCTAATTGTTTGAATGGATGTCTTTTAATTTTAATTTTTACTACCCGAATGCAAATATACATGATTTTCTGTTTTTTTTACCAGAACCGACTCTTGGGAGAAATCAAGGATCAAATTGAGCAGATTCTTGCGCTCACATTTGAGAACTATAAGTCACTTGATGAATCAATGTTATCTGGTATTATGGATGTTTTCAAACCAGCAAAAGGTGCTGCAGCACCGGCATTGGAACCTGCTGTAAAGTTATATACTATTCTTCATGACATATTGTCTCCTGAGGTGCAAACTAACCTAACCCACTATTTCCAGGTAGAGCATGTTGAAATTTTCGTGATATAGACTTCCCTTTTAAGTTCTTAGATCTCCTTGACGATTTGAAAGATCTTCTCCAGGCTGCTGCTAGGAAGAGATCAAGAAGGCACTTAGCTGAGACTGATGAATTTGTTACCAACAGCAATGAAGCTACTCTGATGGATTCTATTGCAATGTCAACAGCTTACCAGAAGATGACTTCCCTTTGCTTTAACTTAAAAAATGAAATTCATACTGACATTGAAATTCACAATCAACATATACTTCCCAGGTACGACTATTTCCCTTCAGAGCCTAAATAAAATTGAGAAACATTCTTGAATGCTGATCTCTCCAATTTTTATGCTTGATATGCTCTTGAGAGACATGGGCCTATCTTTAATTTGGTACTGTATTAGTCTAAACATTTGGTACTGTATTAGATTATTATTGCAGTTTTAATTGATAGGTAGCATGGGTGCGTAACGGTGCTATGTAGGACTTATCTTTTGCATTGACACACTTGTTCGTTAATGAAATATCTGTTTTGTGTAATCATTATAGAGTTTGGCACCTGAAAATCATTTGAATGATGGTCATTGCTTAACCTAAATTAAGTGCTGATACTTAGACTATTCTATCATCCTATGCCTGGTTGTAACTTGTGCAGTTCTTCCCATTTATGATGAAACTATTGTTATTTGCTTGATTTATTTTCCCTTGTGGTTTCTATATTTTGGAGCTAAATCGCAAGATGCTGATACTCCAATATCTTGAATTTGCAGTTTCATAGACCTTCCCAATTTGTCTTCTTCGATATACAGTACTGAACTTTGTAATAGAATGCGAGCTTTCCTGCTTGCATGCCCTCCATCTGGTCCTTCACCACCGGTAGCCGAACTTGTTATTGCAACAGCTGATTTTCAAAGAGATCTTATGAGCTGGAACATCAGGTAACTCTAGACAAAGGCAATTGTATGAGATCTCTACTTGATATTTCTTTTCCGTATCTTGAATGTTTCCCTCATTTTTCTCAGTCCTGTGAGAGGAGGAGTTGATGCAAAAGAGTTATTTCATTTGTATATCATGCTATGGATTCAAGATAAGCGCCTTTCATTGCTGGAATCGTGTAAACTGGATAAGGTACAATAGCTTGGCAGTGAAATAGGCTTTTCATTGTTTAGTCCTGTCGGACAAAACTCAACAACTGCAACACTTTTTTCACAAGTATCTTTGACGATAGTTAACTACTGTATCACTTTTTCCCAAATCTCTTTCAAATGTATTTATGGTTTTATTCAACAAAAATTTACCATTAGAAATTGCAGGTAAAATGGTCAGGAGTTCGAACACAACATTCTACAACTCCGTTTGTGGATGATATGTATGAACGTCTTAAAGAGACTCTGGACAGCTATGAAGTTATCATTTGCCGCTGGCCAGAATACATTTTTGTGCTAGAAAATGTATGCTCAGATGAGTCCTGTATACTTGAATACATATTTATAATTTGAGGTGTTTTTGTGTATGTTTGATGATATCAACTGTTTCAACTATTATATCAGAGGGACTTCAGATTTTTCAGGATGAATGAGTGCCATGCATTAGTTATCTTATTGTCTATCCACTTCCTTAACCTTTTTCCGAATCAGTTTACCTATTCAACTGCTTATAGTGCATGTCAACCTTTGTATCTTGAACGACACCAATATTTATGGACCAGAATGGGTTCCTCTAATTTCATAAGAGCTCCTTAGAATTTGTTTAGATAATAACTACAATAGTATTTTGCCAATATTGAAGCTTGTCCTAGGGAATAAGATTATGCAGAGTGCTTCCTTATTGAGGGCAAATCAGCATATGCTGGTCCGCTTTGACTTTTTCTTACAAGCCACAACTTTATATTGCATTTCTTCTGTTTCCTTTTTTCTTCAAGTAGACGTTAATTGATGGTACTTCTACTTGTTTTTATGGGTGTGTGTCATCATGTAGGCGATTGCCGATGTTGAGAAAGCAGTGGTGGAAGCATTAGACAAACAATATGCGGATGTGCTAGCACCACTGAAGGAGAATTTGGCACCAAAGAAATTTGGATTTAAGTATGTTAAGAAACTGACCCAGAGATCTGCATGCTCATACACAGTACCTGATGATGTGAGTTGTAAATTGTTTCTTTAAAGTGTTAAGATTCCATTAAAAAGACAGTATTGAGGTTTAACATCTTGATGGAATGCAGCTTGGGATTCTTTTGAATTCCATGAAGAGGATGCTCGATGTGTTGCGTCCAAAGATCGAAAGTCAGTTCAGGTCATGGGGGTCTTGCATGCCACTTGGTGGAAACACAGCTCCTGGGGAACGTCTCAGTGAAGTGACTGTGATGCTGAGAACTAAGTTCAGAGGTTATGTGCAAGCTGTTGTTGAGAAATTGGCAGAGAATGTGAGTATCGTTATACAATATCATTTTTATTACAGTTAGTTGCTGAACACACACACACACACACACATCATTAATCAATACCCAATAGATCATAACAATATGTTTAATTAGAAAATGTACTAACTTGTGTTCTTATTTATATCATTGCTCTTCAAATGCCTGTTAATGGCATTGAGGGTGCAATAAGTTTTTAAATTTATCTGATGATCTAGGATTTTTAAGAGAGATCTAGCAAGCAAAGATAATTGGTAGAGCAATTTTCTTTCCTTGTGAAGTTCAATTGAATGTGAGAAGGAATAAATGCATATTCATCTTTACATATGGGCATTATTTGTTTGGGAGGGGATACATGCTTTTTGGACATGAGTGCCACTTAGAAAATATAACCAATGTTTTCAAAATTGGAGCAGATTGGATGGCCGAACTGATTAATTGAATCAAGAACCAGCCAATGATCTGCTGCACTTTGATAAATCTTTTGCTTATTTGAAAATTATTTGCCTCTTCGCAACTCATGTATGTGACAGTATGTCTACTTCTAGTCAACATTCACAGATTCAAATCATTATGGATGAAAATGAATCTGCCGTGACCCATCCCTTTGAACTTGTGCATGTCTACTCCTAGTTAACATTTACAAAATAAATCATTATAAATGAATCTGATGCAACCCAATGTGTTTAATTAATTTCTTGTTTTGCTTTTTTTTTTTCTGGGCGGGTGAAGATTAGGGACCAAGAAAAAATATGAGCTCACTTGTAGTTTGATTCATGCAGGCGAAGCTACAGAATGCTACAAAGTTAAAAAAGATTCTACAAGAAGCAAAAGAAGCTATTGTAGAGTCAGATATAAGAGCTAGAATGCAGCCACTGAAAGACCAGCTGACTAGTACAATCAGTCACCTTCAGTCAGTGTTTGGGAACCATGTTTTTGTTGCGATTTGTCGAGGCTACTGGGATCGGATGGGGCAGGTATGAACTTTGAGATTGACCATTGACAATATTTGTTCATTCTTGGCTATACTGTTGAAACTGAAGCATTTCCTCTTTCCCTATGATTCAGGAGGTTCTGAGTTTCTTGGAAAACAGAAAAGAAAACAGGTCTTGGTACAAAGGATCGCGTATTGCAGTTTCTGTAAGTATTTTTTTTTTGTCATGCGTATGGGCTTTGTATGTTCAGAAATCAATTATGTTTATTGACTTATGATGGCTTTTGTTGAGATACAGTTTGGCATGAGTCAAATCATGAATATTTTTGTGGTTATCACTTTTAATAATGGTTTGCTGTAAAGAAAATTACTCATTTAGCCTCTTGAACATGCATGCAGAAACCAGTTTAGAATGTTCATTAGGGTAAAAGACCAATTGATTACTCATCTTAGCAATGGCCAATTTTAGTAAAACTAGTGTTCAATGAAGGCTGCAATAGTGCTAACAATTTCGAGTTTCTGATAACTGGAGTATTAATCATTGAACTTCTTCTGTGTTGTGCTTTATCCTAAACTTTTTGTGGAATTTCTTGCAGGTATTGGACGATACATTTGCCTCGCAAATGCAGCAGCTTCTGGGAAATGCGCTTCAAGAGAAAGACCTGGAGGCACCCAGATCAATAATGGAAGTTCGATCAATGCTCTGTAAAGATGGTCCTAATCACAAGGACAATAGCTTCTATTATTGAATTCCATCATCTCTGTAAATAATATCAATGACTGAAGGGCAAAGTTGTCAGAGTGAAGTTGGTCAGCCTTGAGATCTTATCTCATGATAACTAGCATACAGATTTTTGATGCCAGTTGTGAGAAGTTATGGGCATCCACGACGATGCAAGAAGGATTTGCAGCCAATTTTGTCAAAGGGAGCAAGCAACTCAGTTGCTCGTCCATCATCAACTGTTTCTGTAAATTTTGGTATAAAATATAGTATAGAGGTCTAAAGAGCTGTCTTAAGTGATACAAGCACTTCATATACTTTTTAAAGCTATAGATATAAACACATTTATTATGCTTTGGATTATCGGTTGACCTATCATTGATGCATTCATTTTTTACCATATGCACGAGCTAAGAAAGTAGTATGTGTGCGCGATACCACTTGCGTATGATGTAATTCTTGTTTTTTCAAGTTATATTAGCCGATTTTCTTCAGTAAGACTGACTTAAATTGTATGACAATCCGAGTCCTTTAGAAAACAATTTTTTAATGAACAAACTGCTTTTCATTTGACTTCAGCACTGAGATGCTGTAGGCGGTACACGATTGACTTCCTGGAATTATTTATCCAACACAAGTAGTTTGCAATAGACCTGTTCATCGGGCTGGGTCGGGTTTGATCAGGTTTTACATAAAAAATATCAATCAAAGTCTGGTCCGGCTCACATCTTAAAACTTCGGGCTCGAACTGGGTTTGTAAGATAATTCCAAGCCAGACCTACGATCCATACAAATTATTTATATAACTACATATGCGACTTACATAAATTACATATTTATTAATTTTATTTATATGAATTATTGTATTTAAATTAAAAAATTCAATAGTTAAAAATATAAAAATTCAGTGTAATTTTTAAAATAATATATATATATACACACACACATATACATATATATATATACATAAACCAAACCCGGTCCATAAAATATCGAGCTTCAACGGGTTCAAACTGATGCTGTGTTTTTTTAAAAATTGAATGTCCAAGCTTCTAAAAACGGGTTTGGGCCGGGCACCCCGGTCCATAAACAAGTCTATTTTGCAAGGAAAACCCCCTCTTTATGATCAAAGATGATAGCAGGTACAGGCTGACATGGTTTCCATAGAAAACATTTTTATAACCCAACAAGCAAATAAATGGAGATAACTACTTATAGTAATGCATAATGCATCCTGCGTATCAAAGCAACACAGCTACTTGGAGTGGCATAACTGCCAACCAGATTCCAACTGCAGCACTAACAACGAGCTTTATTTAAAATTCACTGTATCTTCCAGAGCTAATTACTTATGAACTTATACTTAAAATCTATATGAGCTATCAAAATACTTGATAACAAACAAGCAGAATAAAAAATCGTGACATCAAATATAACAGAATATGAATGTGCTATTATCTAAGGGTGGGCACACCGATTATATATGATATCCTTCAAAAGTGATCTTCTGCTTATCGAGTATTCAAAGGTCCTGCAAAACAAATCTTCGGCCGGAAGTGTTTTCGGCGAAGATCCTCCGACGATCTAGTCAGTGGTCAGAGTAAAGGGGTTTTGGTAAAGTTCTTTTTTATGATTACGTACCATTTTTCCAGTTGGAGACTTGCCATTTATAGGATTTGTGTGTAGTGACGTCATGCGGGACCCATCTGTAAGAGGTACACGTGTGGTCCGCCGCTTGGGGGTCTTGTCCGCCGTCGGGGCATTAAATGATTCATCTCTGCCAGTTGGTAATGCATTAAATGCGGCAGAGGAGAGAGAAACGTCAGAGTAGTGGGTTCTGAGGGTGATGTCTTGGCGAAGTAGTGGTGGGTAACGCCGAAGGTTATTTGATTTGGTTCTATACCTCAGCGAGATGTCATGCTGACATGGTCTCGGCGCGTGGTGGTGCCGAGGTGTATGTTTGTTTGGCCCATGTAGTTTTTGGATCTTCTAATGGGCTTGAGGCTTTAATGGGCCTTGATATCAGGATTCCCCCCCAACGAGCCCAAATGTAGGCCCTTTAGGGTCTGTACGAAGCGTCTTTTCGCCGGATCCGTGACTGTTGAAATGACGCGGCGTTTCGCATCCACTGCTATTACAGCAGTAATGATGGCTTTTATGGGGAACAGTCATGTTTCTTCGTTTTGCGTGCAACGCACTGTATAAATTGAGGTTGAAATTTTCTGCATCGTTCGTTTGTTTTTGCTTCTGAAAATTTGTTGCTTCTGACTTCATTAGACCTTTGTCGCGGATTGCTATCAGAGTACCTTTTCTGTGAGTATTTTGTTCTTCGATTTTATCTTGTTAATATGTCTTCAACTGAGTCTGAATCCTGTGCCTTGATTCACCGCGCCGGTCGTCGTCAACCGGCAGGGGAGCGTGATATGCATCCTGCAACGGTGCCTTTGATGGGCCATGAGGCCGCCGGCGTGGTGGACGTGGTGGGTGGCGGCTCGGGCTCTGTTCCGCGTCGCCAAGTTATGGTTGGGGAATCATCTTCTCTCTTTCCTGTCGAAGGGGTGGATTGTCAAACGCCTACTACCCTCAAAAAGAAAGAGGCGACTGAGATTTTCCAATTGCTAATGGGGTCTTTGCGTGGGGTTTTGGGAAAGGCTCCGAAGAAGGGAGAGGTGATGTGGGACCCCCCAAGAGAGGGTTTGGTTCCTATTGTGTGCCAGCAGGTGCGCTGGGGATTCCGCTTCCCTTTGGATGCTGGGGTGGTGGATGTGCTGCGTGAGTTCGCTCTATGTCTTGGGCAATTGCATCCCAACGCCTGGATAGTGTTGGCTGTGCTGGCAAGGATGTGCCGCGAGCTGGGTTTCGCCCTTTCAGGGCGTGTGTTCCGCCTCTTCTTCAAGCCTCGTACGATTCACGCCGGGGCCTTTGTGTTTTGGGCTAGCACAAGGGAGACCACTCCTAAGCCGGTGGAGAAGCAATCCCATGTGAGGGATTTTAAGGATAAATGGTTTTGGATATTTCCGGCCCCTGACTACGCTGAGGAAGGTGCGCCGAATCCTTTGAGGGACGGAAAATTCCCGTTCCATACGCTTTGGAACAGGAATCCGGAGGATCCCTATAACTGGCGTCGAGCGAAGGACTTGAGTCCGGCGCAGCGCCGCGAGGCTGAAATGATTCGCCAAATCAGGCCCAACATTCATTGGCGCGTGGCAGAGTACCTACCGGGTCAACCTGATGGCCTTTTTTGCTGGATGGACCAAGGAACCATCGTGTTTACTGATTTGACTGCTGAGAGGGGTGAGGCTTCGTAAAACTAATTTTTGCTTTTGTTATTTGTAGGAATGGCTCGTACTAAGTGGAAACCAAAAATTATTCCTGCAGTGGTAGCAGCAAGGGCGCATACGCCAGAAGTGGCTCGGGCGGTGGAGGCTCAGCCAGTAGCTGTAACGGGCCAATCATCCGCGGCTGTGGAAGCGGTACCAATAGTACAAATGGCTGCCGAGGACTGGGCTCAGCGACTGCTAGAACAATGAAGTGTCGATCCTCTGGCATCCCAAGGGGCCGTGAAGGTGGAGGTGGAGGATGTGGTGGTGATCGATACGACACCACCAAGGGCGGTGGTTCCTATGGTCGGGGTTGGAGTGTTAGCGGCCAAGAAAAGGGGTCCCCCAGCTAGGGGTGTGGAAATAAGAGAGCGGGCACAGAAGCGTCCTCGTGAAGGGGAAGATGCGGAGGGGAAATCCGCCAAAGGGAAGGCTTCCTTGAACAAAGAGGAGCAGGTCCAGTGGGCCAGATACGATCCTCCTTTGGTAAGTAACTCTGGCAAGCTTTCGTTTTGTTTATTTGTACCGACAGCTGAGGTAAACGTGCATATTTTGTAGTTGTAGCGGAGGGTCCACGGGGAGGAAGTGCCTTTGGTTAAGGCGGAGGTGGTGAGTGAGTTGGGGCGCTTTACTGAGCTCCCCAGTGAGGACGCCCGGTTCGGCATTATGGGTCCTGCCGAATTAGGAGCTTACGTGGAGCAGCAAGCTTTGTTGGTGAGTATCTCGCTTTTTTGCATGTGTTGTTTGCTGATATATAATACTTTGTTTTTGGTCTGAAGGCCTTCTCAGCCGCTCATCGGGTGGCCAAGGCGCTGACAGAGGCCCAGCGGTAGGTGGAAGATGCTTACGCCACGTCCCAGAACAGTGCCAAGCGGCTGAAGGAGGCTCAGCTGGAGCGCCAAACGCTTGCGGAGCTGGAGGAGACTGCTCGGAGGCTGGGGGAAACGGGGAAAAAACAAGCCGAGGAGTTGGCTCAAGCTCGGAAAGATTTGGAGTACTCTGAAGGGAAGAGGAAAGATCTGCTGAGCACCCTCCGGGCCTTGGAGGAGAAACATGAACTGGCGTTGACTGAGGCCAAATCTGCCACCGAGGCTGAGGAGAAGAGGCTGAAGGGGCTGATAGACGAGGAGAGGGAGGGGAGGGCCCAACCGATTAAAGACTTGGGGGACGCTGAGAAGGGATTGAAGTATTGGAGGACCGTTGCTGAAGGTAGAACCAAAGCCTTGCAAGACCTCCAATACAGACAAGATCGCCATAAGGCCAAATACAAGTTGAAAGTGAAGCAGACTC
>CATIWQ010106448.1:0-13839 GCA_949673415.1 Euphorbia schlechtendalii
TAATATAGTATGACATTAAATTTGATTAAATGTAAGGTTTTAATTTTGTTCAAAGGTTAATTTGTAAATTATAAAACATGGCATTTGAATTTGTTTAAGGAATTAAATTTAAGGGTTTAATTATTAAATTACAAATTTAAAGGATCCAATTTATAATTAGAATTAATCTAAACCTAATTAGTAATTAGGATATATACAAAATTAAAATAAAATAAAGAAAAAGAGAAACATAATTCTAATCCAACTTTGTTGGAATAAAAATGTGAATAGGAGTCTACAATGATTATCACGTTTTTTTTAGCCATAAAAAAATTAGGATTTTGTTTTTCTTTTTCTTGGAGTTTTCTATGAAAGTTCTTCGTCCATTCGGCTAGCACCGGTCCCGATCGAGAGTAGTTCGTGCACGTGACATTGAAGAGCTTCCAATTGAGAGCTTCACGACATCCGTCTCTCAAGAAGACCTTACAAGTAAATTTTATTTGATTAAAATTAAATCTTTTTGAAACCCTATCAATGGTTTTTGAGAAGATCCTATTCGAATTTGAGAAAATTTACCTAGTAATTCTGCCGATGCGGTTATGTTTTCGATGACAATTCCCCACAACTTCTTCACTCAAAGAAGTGAGGATAGAACTTGCTGCAAAATGACTGGATTGTCTTTTCTACGAGAGAAGATACCAATAATGTGTTCCGTGTTGTGTGTCAGCCAGAATTTCATTAACTTTTCATGCCAGTCACTAACCTGCCAAAATGGATATAACAATAGAAAGCAAGAACAATTGATTTAATGTTGATTTCCCTTGAAAGTGATTACCCAATCTTCAACGTTCCCGGATCCTGCAACATTTCAGCGAAGACCCTCCGATGCTAAAGTTAGTTTTTTTAGAGGAGTGATGAGTGTTTTTTATAAGAGTAACAGTTACCCTTTTTCAGATCCTGGTCTTGTTATTTATAGGGATTTATGTAATGATGGTTTGTGGGGTCCGCTTGCAAGCTACGCATCGGTGGTAAGCCGCTTGAAGGTCTTTTCAGTCGTCTGGGCATTAAATGATTTGTCTACCAGTCAGAGTTGTATTTAATGCGACAGTGGAAAGAGAAGGAGTGCACCGGGTTAGCGAGAGTCCTGCCGATGATATCTCAACTCGAGCGAGGTGGGTAGCGCCGAGAGAATCTCGCTATTTTGCTGAAGTATTATCAGCGAGAGCAAGGTTGGTAGTGCTGAGGGCATTTTGACTGTATGCCATTGCTGATGTGGGTTCAGCACGTGACTATGCCGATGGTATTGTATTTGAATCAAGGAGTGTTTTACCTGAGCTTTTAATGGGCCTTGATATCAAATGTGATTATGCATTTGCATAAGTAAATTAGAGTAACAAAAGTAAAACCACTATGCAGTGTTGAACTGAATGGAAAACAAGTTGAAAAGAGCAACTTGTAAAAGCTCGTTGCCAATCCATTTCCTCCATACAAGTAGAAGCTTGTTAAAAGATACAATTGGACCACACTATTTTCATTTTTAAGAAAGCTTAGTTAAAGCTCTGGGAATCCTATCAATTCCATGTTTGCAGAATTGCATCAAAAGAGAAACAATGAAAAATCTAATAAATGATTAAATCAAGAGAGCAGATTTCAGTAGCATTCAGAATTTCTCATTCAAGTCGGTTCAATACAAGCTGCGGATGTTGTGCAGTGGAAAATCAATACTCCGAATTGAAGCCTAACACAACTCTACCTCAAGAGATTGAATACTACAGCAACATCATTAATTCTTCAATTGCATGTTAATATCCATTTCATTATTTCTCACTAGCTTATAAGTTACAAGACTAGTCTGCTCAAATTAGTCGTTATTGTTCATCGGCTACAATGGAAACAACCTAAGAATGCGCGACTAATTGAAGTGCTCAAATTAGTCGTTTTGTGTTGATGATAAAAATTACAAAAATGTTATTGAAAACAAGTGAGAGTAAAATAATGTGGGAAAGGTGGTCAGATTTTTTGTCCACTTTGAAAAATCCGCATGTTTAGTGGTAATACAAACCCGTAATGATTCTCACTAACCCGTACCCGCCTCATAATTCATTTTTCTTTAAATTTCATTAATTTATAACCTAATAATTGTAACGATTTTCAATTTCTATTCTAAAACTAATAACAATTGTAAGATTTTTCACACTGTATTCATCTATTGTGCTTAAATACAAAAAAAAAAGAACAAAAATCAAAGATTTTTCTTTTAAAAAGTAGAGGATTCAGAGGTTCAAGAGATGAGTAATTTGGGTAAGAAATCTTGACCCGTGTGACAAATTGACAATCCAATAAAAAATCGAACCAAACACGGATATCGTTACCAGTATTACGAACCGTTCATCCCTCCACCCGGTCCGATCGGACAATTTAGCGGGTAAATACATAAACAAGCATCAAAATAGAAAATTCAAAGCCCTAATTCCCTCTTCCCCTCTCTTGTGCAGTTGTACCTAGGCCAGCCGTGTACCGCCATCTCACTGACGCTTCCTTATTTCCACCTTCTTTCAACTGCCAGTTCGTCTTCTCCATTGCCTTCTCCGGTACCTGATCAGACTTCTATGTGCTGAAATTTGAGATTGCGTTTTGTTCTATTGCTTATACCTTTTGAATATCATCTCATTATTTTTATGCGTTGGAAATTGGTTACCGGTTGAAATGATTTGGTTAACTTAACTTGCTGAAACTGATACTCAGTTAGTTCCTTGCAAAATTGATAGTGTTTATCGAAATCGGTACTGATTCTCTATTAAATTTCATGCTTATTTTGGTCTGTTCTTGATCGGAACCAGCTGGCTAGCCCTAATTTTCCCGCTCTGAATACTTATCTTGAAGCCACTAAATATTCAAAAAATTTAACTTTGAAGCGGAGTTCAAAATCAAGAAATTTAAAGATGGAGATTGACAGGGAAGACGGTCGTACTCCCAACCAACTGAGACCACTTGCATGCTCAAGAAACGTACTCCATCGAGCTCATGGTTCAGCTAGTTGGTGTCAGGGTAACTTCCTCTCTTTTCTTTATGATAATATGTTTAAGTCCCAAACGTTTGTGAAATGTTGATTTTCGAAATTAGTTGTGTTTATATTTTTTATATGTGAATTTCATTTGGTGTACATAGGAGATACTAAAGTACTAGCTGCTGTCTATGGACCTAAAGCTAGAACTAAAAAAAATGAAAACCCTGAAAAGGCCTGCATTGAAGTCATATGGAAGCCTAAAACTGGACAGATTGGTGAGTATATATTGGTTTCTGTTGCGTGGCTTGTTTGCTGCCACTTTGCTTACTTGATCCTTATGTTTAAACTTTCAAGTGCTGTGTTTTTTCATTCGAATCATGATGCTGCTTTAGATTTCTTTTGCTGGTCTGTCTCAAAATTTTCAATTGTCTAGGTAAACTGGAAAGGGAATTTGAGATGATACTAAAGAGAACTTTACAGAGTATATGCATTTTGACTGTAAACCCAAATACGACCTCCTCTGTCATTGTTCAGGTTAGTGAATATGTAATTTGATCATTAATAACAACAATAATACAATAAAATCACTTCTCTCATACACTCCAATCAATAAATTTCATTGTCTTTGTGCAGGTCATTCATGACGATGGTGCTGTATCCATTAATTTTCTATATAACGACAGACCGCGCCTAATGTTATGTCCTTGTAATGTGCAGTCTCACTGGTTGCCTTTCTCCTTGTTCTTCCAAAATTCAGTATTCCATCGAATCCCAATATTTGCCACACAATTATATTTATTTTTCATACAAGACCATGTATTGAGATGATAAAGAAATATGATTTATGTTCTGCTTTTGATATGCAGAATGAAAGTTGAGTTGTTCCATAAGAAAAATGTTTTTTAGATGTTTGAACTCCTTGTGGTGGTTTTTTAAATCATAGATTTTTTTTATGGTATATCTTTTAATCCTATGGGAGAACGGTAACCATGGGATGTATATTATATTGGCTTCTTGAGTAGTGAAACTTTTCATCACTCTCTTGATTCTTACTGTATTGCAGCATTTGGAAATGTATATATATTTCCTTGACTAGATTTTCTAGCTCCTCACATGTGCGATAAATGCAGCATGTGCGGCCCTTGTAGATGCTGGAATCCCTATGAAGCATCTTGCTGGTAATTGAGACTTAAAAGCTAGTTTGCTTCATTTTCTCTTTGATGTCATACAACCAATGTTTCTGGTTTACGCAGTTGCAATATGTTGTTCTTTGGTCGAAGATGAGCTAGTTTTCTTCCTTGTCTCTTTGATGTCATACGACTAATGTTTCTGGTTTATGCAGTTGCAATATGTTGTTCTTTGGCCGAAGATGGATGTGTTATGCTAGATCCTTCCAAGTTGGAAGAACAGGTTTTCATATATATTTTCTAATTTGTAATTTTTCTTCTCTTTTCCTATGTGGTTGAGATTGTCCCAACAAATTCCCCTTTTCTGCAAACTCGGACTCTTTCTGAGGCTAAAAGCTTTGTTTTTTTTTTTTGTCAGATTATTGCGTTTGTAGTAGATGCGTATTGTTTTGTATTTGTGCAGAAAATGAAGGGATTTGCATGTTTAGTATTCCCAAACTCGATTCATTCAGTTATACCAAGAGATTCATCGCATGTGGATAGTGAGCCAACCGAACATGGGATTATCACCTCTGTTACCCATGGAGTGATGTCAGGTAAATGCCGCCACAATTATCTGTTGAGATATTCCTCCGGCTATATAAGCATAAGCCAATGCTATAGTTTTCATAAATATGATGCATTGCTTTTGCTGTAGTGTAGTATACATATATTCTAATTGCTCATCAGGATATGATATATCAAACATGATTCGTAGTTATATTGGAGTGTCCCATTGACATGCATTGAACTTGCAATTCGCCAATCTGTATCATAGTTTTAATTTTTAACCTAGAAGGCAACTGTGAAACAATCTACTGTACTGGTATTTAACAGAAAAACAAACACACATTTTCTTCATAAAGTTCATTTGTCATTTTGACGCATCTGCAACCCGTTTTGATTCCTTTTTGCATTTCGGGAGTTCTATGCTCTAGAATTTAGCTTACTTTAATTCTAATTTTATCCATTGCATAATTTCTGTAGTGGAAGAATACCTCGATTGTCTGGAGCGAGGTCGCGCAGCCACAGCAAAGTTATCGGATTTCCTTCGCCGAAGCATGAAACTACAACTTCCTAGCGAGTCATCAAAAGCGGGATGATACTGAAATTTGTAAAGGGCAACTGTATAATGAATGAAGTAGTTTTCATGTATTTACAACAAGCGAGCCGTTTTTCCCAAGAGATGCTTGTTATACTTCTGTCCTGGAAAGAGCATTCGATTTGATCAATTGTCTCGAGATTATGAACCCCAAATTAACACATTTTTGTCAACCAAGTTTCGTTTGTAGTGGAGATTCAGTTTGATTCTGCACATTTTATGTGTTGAACTTTGTCTTGAAATGCAAGTTTCTCGTCTCCACGGCCCTCTATAGGCCCAAGATCATACATGTTTCTCCCGGTATTTCCTTGTTAGATTAAGTCTAATCATTTTTCTTATTTTCTATTCACCAAACTTCATTTTGGAGGATCAACAGTGTTTTTTCTTCAACCATCTTTCTCGTTTTCCATTCTCTAAATTAAATTCATTTTAAAATAATAATATTTTATTATTAAACTAACAAAGGAATAATAAAACAAAATCTAAAAATAATAAAAAAAAGCAAAAAGTAACATTGAATGGGAATAATACATTATTTCTCATATTTGGGTTGGACTTGACCATTCTTCACATTCATTTCCTATTTTGAGGAATTATTGAAGTTGCCCTAAAGCCCTTTCTTTTCTCTACTTTCTGTTATACTTTAATACCACCTCCGGTGCTGAAAGATTGTCGTTGTAGTCAAGATTTCATTTTCCCCTATATCTGTCACTCTCACGTATCAATGTAATGTTCAACACTTTTTTCCTAGTTTACTCTTGTATTAATTAGGAAAGAAATTAAGTATAAAATAGAATTATATGGTAATAAAAAAAAGATAGAATTTTACGATAAAGTAAAATGATGAATTAGTAATTTTAATAGAGTAATAAATAATTTTATTGATCTTAATGAAAATCATGCAATGATAATTTTTCGGTACCGGAGGGAGTACTTGGCATATTGCTAATTTATTTCTTACAATGTGTCATTGTAAGGCTTTATATTAATTTTAATTTTGCCAAAGTATGTTTTGCTCTTTACAACCATTGAGTCATTGAGTTAATGGTGTGCAATTTAATCAAAGGATTGTAGATCACGAAGTAATGGTAACTTTATCAAAAATAAAAATAATTAATAAAATTAAATAAATGTTATTGTTCAATAATTAACATATTTATGTTATATATATTATTTTTTTTATTTTTATTAATACATAATACATGAACTATAGCCAAAATTTATTTATGCGTAGAAAATCCCATGTCCCATTACCCACGTAATTAATTATTTTTATCCAATCGTGTGGCTGGACTAGAGTAACCCAACCCTTCATTTCCTGTCTATTTCCCGTGAATTATATTAAGAAACGCGTCGAATTGATCGGATCATTGCATGCTTGTTATGTGTTTTAAAAGTGAATTTATGTTTTTAAATTTCTCTTATTATATTCATTTTTGAGACGTATGTCAAGCATGCAAGGATCCGATCTTTTAGACCTGGTTCTTAATATCTCAAGAGTCATGAAGGCACAACAATTCATTTTAATAATGCAATTACTTTAAGTACAAAATATTCCCTTAATTAAATATAAATTACCTTATATTATAAAAAGCTTATAGTCAATTTCATTTTCTTGCTTCCCAAGCACTTAGGGCTATATATATGTCCTCGTACTTGCACATTGAACTACAATATTACAAACTGCATAAATATTTCAAAAAATACATAAAACATATTTTCATCTCAATTTTGAATTTATTTGATTACTTAGCTAGGCCATGTCTACTGCTGGGTATTGCCTAGCTGAAGCATATGTGCAGAGAAAATTGCACAAGGAAAAATTGAAGAAATTGGAAGAAGAAAGAGCTAAAATTGATGGTTTTGATGTTGCACATAAAAAATCCAATTCTTGTTTTTCATCAATGTTTAAGAAAGTTCATCCAGCCAGCCGGCCAGCCTTTGCCGGAAAATGATGGCACTGAGAAATTATATGTGGAGAAGTATGGAAAATGCTCAAAGGTTTGGGATGGATTAACTGTAGCTTTAATTTTTATAAACTTCATGTATGTTCATATTTATAGATTTGTTTTTTGTTATCAACTGTGAATGATTTTAGATATATTCTTTTATAGTCTGGTTTATCAAGCTTATATCGGTGTAATATCGTTGTGTATAAATTCCTTAAATTTATTATAAACAGTTTTGTGTGTATATGTATATTTATATTACAGGGAACTTATATATACATATCAAAAATAAAAACTTTCAATAATTTGATTGTAACAATTAATTTTATATTCATACAAACACATAAAAATATTGATTCAAAGACAAATATATTGATTCGCCAAATCTCCTCGATAGATTTTGGGATCCAAGCAAATAATATGATAAAAACAAATAAAATATTGCAAAAACCAGTAAGCCTCGTTTGCAAGAAAATTTTATGAAAAAAAATTGATTTGACTACAACTAGAATATTTAGTATATTATCATATTTATTTATGTTTTACTATTTTCAATAAATATATATAATAATATGTAAAATAGTTAAAAAAATTAATACATTCTTGTTTGAATATAAACTCCATGATAAACAAAAATAATTATATAAATGATAAAAAAAGGGAAGTAAAAATAACAAAGTTAGAATGGAAAGATAAAAGCTGAAGGTAGAGGAATATTAACGTGGAGGGAGCCAATTAAAAAAAAGACAAGAACGTCATTTCAGTTGGAAAATTGTTTTCCCTTGGAATTAAAATATTTTGCTTGTTTTGTTCATGCATTTTACTATTGTAAACATTTACTTTTGACTTATTTTTATAATCACACGAACATCGAAAGATATTTCTGGTAAAATATATTACAGCAAATAAACAATCCTACAAATTCATATAAAATAACAAACCATTATAAAGTCAAAAGATTTTTTCAGAAAAGAAAAAAATAAGAAAATTTCAAGCTCACTTTATATGAGTTCTAAATCCGGATAACTCTTCAATCTCCATTCACAAAGTATTAAAAAAAAGTCTCTTTCTTTAATTATAAAAGAAAAGTTTCATCGACAACAATAATTGTAAAAGTCAAATTCACAATAATGAAAAGAAAAGAATGTATAGCCTCTAAATTTTTTTCCAGAAAATGGATACTTCTTTTCCACGGGGCTTCCTAATTGGCAACAAATTAAAAGTAGACATCTTTATTGAATGAAAATTAATTTCGCGTCCCCATTTTTAAAAAATTATTTTTATTAAAGCAATTTAAAGGTTAGGCAAGTAAATAACGAATTGTCATTTTCATAAAAAAAATAAAAGGAAGATGCTTGGTACGAAAGTCTCCAATTTGACTTTACAGTTTACACCAAATTAACCTCACTTTTCTTTTTCTTCTTGTTCAAGGAAAAATTGTTTTATTTTTTCACATGTAATTCTATCCACATTGTTTAAAAAAAAACTAGTACATTTTCATACTCCCATACGGCCGCCAATATGCCACATACTTGCTGACGTTACAAATGTCAATATATAATTAAATTAGCTCTGAATTCCAACATATAAATATTAACTTATAAAAAAAGATTAGATTATAACTAACAAAGGTGATGTAAGAATTTGGGGACACGAGAGAGATGTATCTAATAAATTTTAAAATCATTACCATATATAAATAATGAAATAACTATTGACAGAAAAATAAAATCAAGAAAAGGAACAAGAGCTTTGTTTGTCTCCATGGAAAAGAAAAGTCCAATTAGAACACCTAATTTCTTGAAGATCAAGTCAGCAAATAAAGACACAAAAACGGTCCAATTTAACATTCGAAAGATTCCTATATAAACTCAACAATGCTACCCCAGCACTCCATACAATATTATCAACCAATAACTGATAAATTGAATAATAATTTAATCGATTTTCAATTTGTTTGAAGTTTATCATAGATATTATGGCATCTGGGTTTGCAGGATATTCAATTGCAGAAGCTTACACAATGAGAAAGCTGCACAAAGAGAAAATGATGAAGGTTTTGAAGAAACAAGAAGCCATTGATAATCAAAATGGTGAAAAGAGAAATTCAATTAATAAATCAAATTGTGATTCTTTCTTCAGGATTTTCAAGAAAGGTCATAATTCTGCCAGAGTTTCTTCCCACGAAATTCAAATTACGGATGGAAATTAATTAATTATTGATTAATTTGTAGATTTTTTCTGCAATTATTCTTTTTGTTTCTTCTTGATTAATTTCTTAATTTTTAAATGTCAAACAGTAATTCAAAGAAAAAAACTTTTTGTGTCTATATTGTTCAGAGATGTGCTTTATATTATGACATTGCTATATGTTTTTTATGGACAGTTACATTAATAGAAGTAATTTTTGTACATTTTTGTTCCTTAAATATGATTCAGTGATCTGAATGTTTTCAAGACAATGTGTTCCATTATCCTGGTATTACTTCGTGACAAGGTCATCTTAGAACAATTTATGATTTTATTTCATGATAGAGTTTTGTAGCTATTTTGGGACAAAAATTCATCATTAACAACAAAGAATTATTTACAAAAATCGAAAAAAACATAATACTAATATTTTCCCGTATGCCCAAGATCTAATATATGATTTGTATGTCAAATTCGGAATTGCCTCACGGTATGTCGGAGGATAATTGTATATCCACAACTTTAACAACGATGAAGATTGATAACGAAATTTTCATTAGTAGAAAATCCGAGAAAGAGAAAAGGATGTGGATAAAAGGATTTTCATCAACTGTTTTTCATCCATAAATGCCCATTTATGGAATAAATTTCCATAATTGCACGTTGACTCCTATGAAAAAAAACATTTTTCTTGAATTATAATTCAATTAAATTCAATTCGGTTAAGTTCAGTTAAGGATGGATCCAAGGAGAGTCACGGAGGGTCAAGTGAACCCCAAAAATTTAAGAAAATTTTAAAGTATCCATAGCCTGTCATTGAAAAATACTGATGTTCGTTTCTGTTTGAAGGTTAAACATTGTGCAAGGAGGAAGAAGAAGAAGGAAGAAAAGGGGGAGAAAATTTAAAATAAATCTTGAACTTATTGCTTATGGCATCATATGATTTAATCAAATCAAACTTTTCATTGTTTCTTTGTAATTTTACATGTGTATGGTTTGATTGCGAATAATAAGTTTACTTTTAAGAATTCTTTCTTATCCTATTATTTTCCCTTCAAGCATTTTTGGCCGATTGTCAATTTTCGCATATGCGAGATTTAAAATACAAGGCTACATTGATGAGATGATGGTAAAAAAGACCGGATAATTTAAAAACACTAGCAATGTGGATTTAAATTTTAAAGATTAAAATAATCACAAAAATTAAACTAGTTGCAAAGTGACCCTCTCCAATCATTATATAAAAGTAATGATTCAACAATTTATTTGTTTGTCTATTTGTGAACGATCACATAGACAATGTTCAATATTAATTATGATACATCATATTAGAATATCTTTAGTTTTTTTATCAATTTCATTGGATTTCTTAACATGTAAGCATAAACAAACATTTAGTTGGAAGCTTTTCCATTCATTCTTTATAATATAATGTGTAATCATTAATTATGAACACTGTTTATTTGATCTTTTACAAATAGACAATCAGATAGAAAATAGAATTATTAATTATATAATACTTTAATCATGAGAGTTTTATTATGTAATTAATATAATATTTTTTATTATTATTATATTTTGAAAAAATATGATTCATACTATAATTTATTTGATTCATTTCTTGATTGTGTTATCTATTTCATCACTTCATCATCAGTGTGATTACCTATTCCACATGCCACATCAGAATTCACTATCTACCAAAGATGCATTGATTTGAGATTTGATTTACTTGCTACTTTTCATTCAATATTTTTATTCTCCATATTCATCTATATTACTATATTGGCCGAAATTAAAATCTGTTACTCTAGATTATGTAATAAAGTATCTACATTTAATTGAATTTTTATAATATTGATTTGAAATTGGTTTTAATGATTTGTTTAATAATAAAAATAATATTTTTAATTCGACTGGTTGAAATTTCTTTTAATCATCCGAATGTTCAATAAAGCATCACAAGTGAAGTTTACTTCAATAATCAAATGATCTCACCATTCTTTTTATTTAATAATGAAAATTGATCATAGTATTATATTATGATGTTTTTATATAGTTGGATGCTTTATTTTTATACAATTTAATCAAATTTCGTATTACCCATTTGATGTTAATAAAGCACAAAAGTAATAAATTAAATGGTAAAAATATAAAGTTAAATGAGAAATTGTTATTAGTATAATAAAAAACTGTTTATTTTATACTTGTCTAATCAAAGTGAAAACTCGACCCCCAAACTGATTTGATATGGCTCCGTTGTTGAGTTCAGTTCAATCCAGTTAAGTTAAACTATGTGTAATTATAAATTTATACTGAAATAAGTTCAGTTCAGCTAAATTAAGTTAAATTTAGTTTAATTCAACTTCCAGAAGTTGAGGAGAACAAGACTTAAGTCCATAGTTCTACAATAAAGTTCAATTAGCAAATTGGATCGGATCCTTAGATCCGATTGACCCGCTAAAAAACGGATCGTTTCGAACCGTTACCAACAAAACATATGCGTACATTTTGTGATTGAATAGTACATAATGGGCGGACCCAAAATCATCCAAAAGGCGAACTCCTTTTTTTAAAAAGCAAACTTATATGGATAATAAATAAGACAAAACTGCTGCAAATCCATAAGATTAATTAATATAAACTTTAGAGCAATTTCAAATTAATCTCCCAAGATAACCGGATCAAGTGGTCCAGTTACTTTTACACTTTCCACTGATTTTATGCTTCATTTTCAGGCTTCATCCATGAAACCTTTCTCCATTTTTTAAGACCGACTGGCCCATCAACAACTGGGCCATTTATAATAATTATAATAATAAACTTCTTGAGAAAATCATTTAATTCCCACCCAACTTTACCACATACATGTGCATATTTAATTTCATATGGACAATGAAGTATACATATTTTTATATAATGATCAAAATATATAAAATAAAGACATCATTATTTAATATGCATTTCAAATAGTTAAATTGAGTTTCTTTTTGTTAACTTGTAGTTTTTTACAAGTATTTTCTTTCTTGGTTACAGTAGTATGAATCTCTTTTATTTGTGGCAGATTGACAAAAATTATTAGCCCGTGCAATCAAGCAATGTCTGAAGGATTAGAGGTTTGAAACCAAAAACTTCTTTTTTTTTTTTTGCAAGTAAACAAAAACATCCTTAACAATAACTCATTAATACAAAAAAAAAAAAAAACTACTTTATCAAGTGATCCAACATGTGGGTTACCACAAAATAAAAGTGGAGGTTGATTCTACAGTGGTGACAAACATAAATTTTTATTTTCATTTGATTTTTATTCTACTTTTAAGACTCACGAGTAAGGTTAGAAAAGCAATTATTTTTTTTTTGAAAAATAGAAAAGCAATTATGGGTAATAACAAACAATACTTAGAAAGTTTCAAATGTCATTTCAACTTTTTTCAGTTGGTTAAAAACTTAAAATTATCAAATCAAAAAACATGACCCACAGGATCATCATGTGAAGTTATCAAGTGTCAAAATTAATTATTACATTTATTATTATGAATCGATAACATTGCATAAGCTTTTATTAGACAACTCACTTTTGGCTTTTATGTATCATCTCGTCTTTTCTTTAGTTTTAACTGTAATATAAATGGTAATTCGAGGAGAAATTATATTAAGAACCAGGTTTAAAGGATCGGATTCTTGCATGCTTGTTACGTATTCTAAAAATGAATATAATAATAAAAATGTGAAAACATAAATTGATTTTAAGAATACATGATAAGCATGCAAGAATCCGATCCTTTGAACTTGGTCCTTGATATAATATCCTGTGATTTCGGATGGAGCTTTGAATAATAAATTGACAAGTGCCATTCCTTTATGATAAAATGTGCCACAAGCTTATAGTTTGGTATGTTCATAAAAAATTTTCTAAAAATAATATGTCGAATCAATGCTCTTTCTTGAATCTTGTGTGTAAAACGTGTTTCATGCAACGATTAATAATTTATAAAAGAGTGTTTTAATATTATTTTTTGCTGATCTAAAACAACATTCTCAATCTCTATCTACAAACACAAGTATTGTTTTTAAAAATAGTTTGAAAAATAAACAACAACAATCACTCGATCCCACTCAAGAATTAATCTTACAACGCACAAAAATGCAAACACATGGGAACTAGATGTGAATGATACCACGTGAATGTAAAGGAAAATCACGTGAGGATAAAAGGACAATAGGCTTAGGTGTAACATATGAAAGATATCATAGCATACAATAAATTTAAGCATACGATCATTTAAACAATTTTGGACCAAAACCTCCATGTGCTAATGGTGTCCACATTGACCCATGAGAGCCAAATCTTGAGCAAAAAACAAAGTGTACCCAACCCCACAAAATGCCATATTATTTTCCCTAGCCAAATTCTTGAAATTTCAAAATCAGGTTTGGCCATTTGTT